>JAEIFN010000411.1:0-166697 GCA_018903675.1 Zaprionus capensis
TGATATCTAAAAATATGAATGAAGTTTATGATAAAGACCACGCTGGTAATAATTTAAGACTGGAAATGTTAAGTATAACATGGAAAATTCCTCATGTAACCCCCAGTGATTCAGCTAAAATTAAATTGTATGATATAATAAAAAGCGGTGCTAATCTTCCATTAGCATTTCGTAGTTGGGATACCTATATTAACCCTAAACTTAGTCAGGGTACACATCAAATTTGGAATGTTAAACTAGCTGCTAATCGTGAACGACCTCGATTCGCATTAATTGCGTTTAAAGAAGGAAATAAGTTTATCACAAACAATTTAACCAATCTAAAAGTCTATCTAAATTCTGAAACATATCCATATGATGATTTAAAATTAGATTTTAACAAGAATCGTTTTGCACTCCTCTATGAAATGTATTCAAAGTTTCAAAATAGTTACTATAACCGAAACGAAACTCCATTGCTTTCCCCAATCGATTTTCTAAATAATGCTCCGATTGTTGTTGTAGATTTATCATATCAAAATGAAATGGTAAAATCTGGTCCCATTGATGTTAGGATATCAGCAGAGCTTAGTGCTACATCTAATGAAAGTGCACAGCTATATTGCATACTCTTACACGATCGGTTAGTTGAATACAACCCGTTGAATGGATTAGTTCACCGCATTGTTTAACGAATATTAACGAGAACAATCAGCAATAACAACAACAACAACAACATGTGTGAAGAAGAAATTGTATCGATTGATATTCAAGGGTTCTACGGAAACAATAAACAATTTATTTTAAAAGAAATTGGAGTGGTTTTTAGTAACACAAACGTTAACACACTCAATTCTCATTTCATTATACATTCTCCATATGATTTTACTAAATTAAATAAGCACTTGAGAAAAACTGCTGCTTGGATGACAAAGACCTATCATAAAATTTGGTGGAATGACGGCTTGAATTACTATAGAGAAGCGCAACAACATATAAGAAAAATAACTAGTGGAAAACGAGTAATTTGTAAAGGATATGAAAAAAAACGTTTTCTAAAAAACTTTCTAAAAAACTATGATATAACAGATATTTATGAACTTGGTTCTCCTTCATTAAAAGAAATGAGTGGTAACCAGTTCCCATTTTGTTCACTACATTGTACGGAAGGGGTATGTGCATTGAATAATGCTCATAAAATTTTAGACTACTTTGAGAGTTGCGATAGAGAACATCTTTAAAAAAATGGAGAAAAACAATAACAATAATTTTACAAATTTAATAAATAAAATTAATATTTTAATATCAGACTTTGGAAATATATTAACTGAAGCGGATCTACAATTTCTTATCAAGTCAAGGAACATGTTCATGAAAGTTGGAAATTTCAATATTATAAAAACACAATTTGGAGAACATTTTGAATTCTGTAAATCTTGTTATGATAATACAGAAACATGTGCTTGCTTTCACTTTGTTATTCAACAACGTGATGTTAAAAAACTTATTACATCATATAAACTACATGTCTAAAATTCTTATATATAAGCTACCTTTGTCAAATTTAAACATTAAATAAAAAAAAAAGAAACATAAGAAAAACTACTTTATTTATTTATTTATTATAGTGGTGAAATTACATATAAACAGGGGAAAGATCATACGCATACACACACACACACACACACACATATTTATCCTTTAACACGTGTGCATACAAACACGATTATGTATGCATGATCACGTTTCAACCTTTTACCTTTGTTATGGAAGTGAAAAACCCTTACATTTTCCTTTAAATTCATCGATGCATTCAATCTGAGGCTCAGTTTAAAACACGACTTTGTAAAGAAGGAATCTAGCAACAGCAGCAGCAGCAGCAACATGAACGCAATAACAATTGAGGAGTTTCTGAATCAGTATTATGATATCATTCACCATCATGATCTGAAACAGATTGAGGAATTCCAATCATATATGAAGCTGGCGGAAAAGTCTCCATACCAGTTATCAATACATGGAAGTCATAGAACTTCATGTCCATGGTCTTCCAACGAGGCAACAGAAGGACCAGATACCTGTGCATGCAGCAGAGAAACATTTCGGCAAAACGAGGCTGAAAAAATTATGAATCATTATAATAAACTAAGCTTAAGATTCATAAAATAAAAAATTTTAGTTAAACCCTTTAACTGTTGTTGCTTTTTAACTGTTTAGCTGTTTAGCTGATTAGCTGATTAGCTGATTAGCTGGTTAGCTGTTTAGCTGTTTAGCTGATAAGCTGTTTAGCTGTTGTTGTTTAGCTGATAAGCTGTTTAGCTGATTAGCTGATTAGCTGATTAACTGTTTAGCTGTTTAGCTGATAAGCTGATTAGCTGTTGTTATTGTTTACCTGTTAAACTGTTTAACTGATTTATAACAATTGAGTTTGAGGTTTCAAAAATTTATACTTTATTCTCTTCTTCTTACATGATAGTACTTAAACTAAATGAAAAATAAAAGGGGATAAATAAAAATAAATTTGTGGGGGCTCAGAATATGAGTTCTCACCCCCTTACTTTAATGTTGCAGGATCGAAATTAATCCCCCCCACCCAAAAACCCCCCGAAATGGGAGCCCTCCACCCCTAAAAAAAAAAGGGGGTGATATAAAGCGCCCCCCTTAAAAAGGGGTTCCATTATTGTTTTTTTTAGCTATAAAAATAATACCTTTGGCTTTCTTGTAGCCAAAGGTAAAGCAGTGCAACGCTGTTAAGAACTTCGAACTTCTCTGTGCTAAATTTAGTACACGAACAGCAGTTGTAATAACACCTGTTTTTATCAGAGCATACTTCTAAGCTTATCTTAGGAAGCAGTGCAAATTTTATGATAAGTGCAAAGGTGACCTTGCAAGCAGTGCAAATGTTATCATTCTACCTGCCTGTCTAATCGTGTCTACTTCGAGGCTGCGGTAAAAATAATTAAAGCTTTCACTCATTAGCTGGAGTGCTAGCACAGTTAACTTCGCCAGCTCCGAATACCTTCCAAAAAAAGCTAGCGATGGCTGGAATTTGTCACTATATAAGGTCCACACGCGGTTGCAGCGGATCTTTTGTTGGTTATAAAAATTTCTACAAACGTACTGAAGTACGTTTGTTTCAGTGAAAAAAAAATATATATATTAAAAATAATTACGAAGTGACGTTG
Organism: Zaprionus capensis; assembly: GCA_018903675.1. Lineage (NCBI taxonomy): Eukaryota > Metazoa > Arthropoda > Insecta > Diptera > Drosophilidae > Zaprionus > Zaprionus capensis. The sequence continues at coordinate 3,165 of JAEIFN010000411.1, forward strand.
CAAGGAATTCTTGGAGGCTGCGAAGAAGTGCACCCCAAACGATCGACCTTTGGCTGGCAGCAATAAGGAAGGGCATTTGGCACCCAAAGCCTCAAGGTTGCCTAAAGAAGTTAAGACCTAGGTAAAGAATCCACCTTGCTCAGGAACTATTATATAATTCCGTTCAATTTTTCAGTTCTTCCATTACGAGATCCCTGTCCAGGCAGTGGGTAAATGCGTTTTGTATCGCACTGCGGTATATAGTCCGCTTTACCATTGCTCTGAGGGTCTTGTGTCAAACGCACTGTGCTGATCCACTGCCCTGTCAAGCCTGTGCAACAAAACTTGTCTGCCCATCAAAGTGCTCAGGGCAGTGCTGCATCGCGTTGCTGCAGTTCAACGGCGCTGCATGACGTTTGCACGGCATTGCGCAACCTTTACGCAGCCTTGCCGTGCCTCATTTTGCTGTGGAGTATTCTGCTGCAGTTGCATGCGCAGTCTCTGTTGGACATTGCAGTCTTGCCTGCCTTCGACAGGAATATTCTCCTCTTCTTTTGGATTTGCACCGTTGGATACATTTTCTCCCACCTTCTCATCAGCTGAGGCAGCCTGTTGCGCTGCTTTCAACAATTGACTCAGTCACAGATCAAGGAACTAGCTTGTGTTTTTATTTTCTTGTGTAACATTGTTTAAAATAGCAAAAATACAAGAGTGCCAATTAAATTTGTAAATTAAATTAAAATTGTTGAGTGTGCGCTAGGGACAAAACGAAAACAAAATCGTATAAAAAAAAAAAAAAACTTTGTAACAACAAAACATTTGTAAAAACACACAAGAATGCTAAAATCTTTAAAATTGTAAAAAAAAGAAGAGAATGTAAAATTAACTTATAATCAAGCTTTAGTTTCCTAATCAAGATCTGTATCACCACCACGCTGGAAGGCCTTTCAACGCTGGACAAATCACCTTGTGAGTAAACAACAACAATTGTGCATGTCTGTAGGCTTGTGATGTATGTGAATTTTATATTCTCTGGAATGCTCTGCTGATCCTTTTGATCACGCAAAGAAAATTATTACGAACAACATCAAACAATTTAAAAAAAACAAAAAATTGAAAACGAAAACAAAACAATAGAACGAAACAATGTTAAAAGCTGTTTTTAACCAGCATTAATTGTGTAGTGAAGTTCTATGATTCCTACACTTTCTTAAGCGCACTTTTCAACAATTAATTAATTAGAAAAACCATACAAAACAAAACAATTCTATCCTATGAAAACAAAACAAAACAAACAAATCATAGATATTATAAACACATTTAAATACAAAATAAGAGTTGCACATTGATACACACAATGAAAGAAAAACACTAATAAGACATCAAGTTTCAAGCACATTTAAATATAAACTTAAACTTATAAATTGTAAGCCTCATTTTAAGCCATTTAAACTCCAACTTGAAATCAAATGAGTGCCACATAAATTGAATTGAACAAAATTGAATTATTATAGAAAACATTTGAGCAAACAAATTTGTAGCAAAATATAGGAAACCCAAATTTTTTTAAATTTAACAATACTCTGAAAAAAAGAACATATTAAAAAATGAAATGATTTAATGAATGAAAAAAAAAACTATAAGATACACCCTTTTGTCGAAACAAAATCCATAAATTCGGAACGAGAAATTCCATAAATTCGTAATCGAAATATTATATCTTCCACAAATCGTTACAAAAAAAACTCTTAAAAGAAACTATGAAATATTTACATTGATACTATTAATACAAATCGAAATGTTAAACAGTTTTCTGACCCTTTGCAATAGAAATAAAACATGAATATTGGTATGAATCTAATTATGTGCTAAATTAATTGTTTTCTGGATAGACATGGCAACTTAAGTTAATAGTCGGATGAATATAGGGTATCTTCGGATACAATAATTTTAATAGAAGATTATGGTAGGGTGGGTAGAGACCGCGAGCGTCGAATTATATCTCAGACCTCGCAAAACATTTATAGAGCAGCAGTCCTGTTAACGTTTTGCCTCCTTTAAATTTTGTTAGTATTTAGACCCAATTCTTTATTTTGTACAAATTTCGTGAAGTTCACCTTCACTAGTAGTTTCAGTAGGAATCCTAAAAATTAAAAGATATGTAGATGTGGTTGTTGGAAGGTAGCAAGAACCCCCCCCAAGCCCAAGAGCTAAGGCACCAGTAGGATTCCATCCGCTTCCATCCACAATCCGAATGTGCTTGTAGAAGTCGCCTGTGTATTTGTACTTTTATTGACTACAATTGCACTGAGCATATCAACACCGATTTCTGTCGGTGCACATCGAACGTTACATAGTCTTTTTGGCGCCCAACGTGTGGGGCAGCTTAATGCAGAAAGAAGGGATAACAACATCTAATTCCCAACTTCATTTTGTCCTTTTATGATTGGAAGTCCTTCTTGAGACTAACAGCGACTTTATGAAAGGTTGCTGCTGTATGCAGATAGTTGTAGGCAGTGTTGCTGTACGACGGTCACTCGAAATTTTAAAACTTGTGTACATACAGTAACTGAATGCCTTCTCTAATTTGTCTCTAATGAGAATATTTAAAGCAAATGTTAGTTTCAGGAGGACAAACAAATGAAGAACCATATAAAGCACCCCAAATTTTGTGAATATACTTTCTTTGCACTTTTAGAGTCATACCTGTTGAAATAATCAAGACTGACACGGTCTGACTACCGCAGTAAATGATTTTATTATTAAATTATCTATAGCAAGCCTACGATTCTGAATTATTCTGTATCAAATAACAGACGAGATCTTGAATAGACTATTAAAGCCAGAAAGAAGGAGAATATCAAGGTTTATATATTAGATAGAAATTATATTCTCCGTTCACAAAACCAATGCTCGTTTTTCTTCGTTTTTGAGAATAACCTTATTCAAGAGAAAGAAGGTGAAGATGGTAGATTTTAGTAGAATAGTTTAGTAGAATACTGCGCATTCGGCTCCGCATAGATGCCAGTACTCAATTATTCTGCTGAAAGCTACTTTTTTCTAATTCTTCCATATGAAAGGGATGATTTCAAAAAACATAAATAAAATGTTTTAATATTACGATTAGATTGTTGGTATTCAATTTAGTTAACTCGTTCTGGAACTCGGTTAAGTGCTGCATGGCCTTGCGTGCCGAACAGAGCCCTAAAACGAATATTAAGAATCTACGTAATTAACATCATTTTAATTGTAGTTTCAATATACCGGATAGTTTAACATTTTTTTTAAGGACTGCAAGCTTTATAAATAATACCGACTATTGTTTTTTGTTGCCAAATTGTCGATTCCAGGAATAATTTATATGAATATATAGTTCTTACAAAATGCCAGTAATTAATACACCGCCTCATGCTTCATCGGAACGATCCGAAAACCTTTGTGCACTATGTGCCACTGTTATGGATAATACACATCCATGTTATTTACTGTCGTGTAGGCATGTCTTTCACAAAAATTGCGTAGATGCATGGTTGAGTGAAAACTCAATATGTTTTACATGCGGCGTTGCAATAAATAAAGATGAGCTGCGAGTTGTTGTAGGAAATTATTCTCCACTCAGACCTCAGCCAGCACCATCTAAAACGGTTCCCCCGGTGCGCAGTATGACAACGAGGAACCTCGCTAAAGCTATGGCTAGGACAGAACAGGCTAATCCAATCGCTCATCCAGAGCCAGTAGTAATCCCAACTGGAGCCAATTCGTCGGCGTTAGATGCTAGTCAGAGCACCAATCAGGGTGAAGTTGCAGCCGCAATGCCGGCTAGAGGTAGACCACGTATTTACAGACCAGTTCGTGCTGCGAATAGTCGTCGTAGCCAGCCAGTAGATTATACCCTTATCCAGAGTATGATCGAACAGACGATTACAAGGGTCATGTCATCTTTGGCAATACAGGGCCAACCTCAGCAACGTGATCCTCCAGTTGCATCTGTTTCACGAGAAACTCCAGCTTCCAACGTGTCCTCTTTGCAGTCTCGACAGACAGTCGATATAATGCAAAAGTGGGGAGTCCATTTTGATGGATCCGTTGATGGACTTGGAGTGGAGGAATTTATTTATCGTGTTATGGCCCTTACGAACGAGACCCTGGACAGTGATTTTGCAATCATGTGCAGGCACATTCATGTTCTGTTCACCGGAAAAGCGCGAGCGTGGTATTGGAGATACCATAAGCAGGTGCCGCAAATTGGGTGGACAAATATGTGTGCATCCTTGCGGCAGCAGTATAAAGACTACCGCTCAGACTTTATGAGTATGGAGTTAATAAGAGCTCGTAAGCAGAAGCAAGGAGAGTCATTCTCATCCTTTTATGAAGAAGTAGCAGCTCTTATTGATAAGGCCTCTATACGAGTAGAAGAAGAAGAACTTGTAGAAATTTTAAAAAGCAATCTTCTACCTGAAACAAGACAGAAGTTATTGTACCAGCCTGTACATTCGGTAGGTCACTTGCGTCGGCTAGTGCAGATGAGTGAAAACTTATCTTTTGAAATCAGTTGTAGATATGCTTCCTCGTCTAGGCAAAACGTACCAATAGGTCGTCGACAAGTTTGTCTTGTAGAAGACGAAAGTGGCATGGCCGATGACAATCCTCTCGAAGATGCAGAAGTAGACGCAGTGCATATTTCTTATGCAAAGTGCAAGTGCTGGAATTGCGAGGAGATAGGGCATTGTTGGGAAAATTGCTTGGCTGCACGTCGTGTATTTTGTTATGGCTGTGGAAAGCCAAACATTTATAAGCCGCAATGCCAACATTGTATTGCGAAGAAATCGGAAAACCGACGGGCGGGGGCTTCCAACAACAACAGGATCCCCCCAACACCAGCACATGCAAATCAATAAAAGAGGATGAAATTGTCTCGACATCTATGCTGTCTTCCCATTCAGGAGAACCAGCATCGGTCGAACTTCCCTTATATGAGCGTTCATATGAAGAACGATTGAAAAATTATAATGACGTTAGACGTCGTATTTTTAGTGAAAATAGTGCTAAGCCTAGTAAACATATTTTAAGATTGAAAAATTTTTACGCTGAAGTCAAAAGAAACCGAAAGTTACAGTTGTCTTCCATCTTTAACTGTGGAAACGATCTGCGCAGTTATGCAGAAGTTTCATTTTTGGAATTTACCGAATTAGGATTATTAGATACCGGTGCAAACATTAGTTGTATAGGAGCAGATCTGGCCTTGCTTGATTTTTCAAATTACCCTCAATACAAATCCGTGAAATCCAGTGCGAAAACAGCAGGTGGCGAAACGCAGCCAATAATAGGTTTACTTAACATTGAAATGCGTTATAAAAATGAATCTAAAGGTATTACATTATACATAATCCCGAGCATAAAAAAAGATTGATCTTAGGGCATGATTTCTGGAAAGCTTTTGAACTCGCTCCCAATATAATTAATTCGCTAGAGTCATGCAAGGTTATAGAAGAATCTACGCTAGACAATGCATATCCCTTGACTCCTTGTCAGGTTCAGCAATTGTCGGTTGTAAAGGATTTATTTCCAAAGGTATCGGAAACATTAGGTCGAACATCTTTGATAGAGCATCATATTGATATAGGAAACGCGAAACCATGCAAACAGCGTTTTTATCCAGTTAGTCCGGCAGTAGAAAAACTACTCTACGAAGAAATTGATCGTATGCTTGGGTTGGATGTCATTGAGCCTTCTTCGAGTTCATGGAGCTCTCCCATGCGGATGGTTGTAAAACCGAATAAAGTTCGGCTGTGCTTAGACGCTCGTAAGCTCAATGACGCCACTAAAAAGGATGCATATCCTTTACCAAGCATCGATGGAATATTTTCTCGTCTGCCGAAGGCAAACATTATTTCTAAACTAGACCTCAAAGACGCTTACTGGCAAATTCAGCTGAGTGAGGAATCTAAAGCTCTTACTGCATTTACCGTTCCTGGCCGACCTTTATATCAATTCAAAGTAATGCCATTCGGGTTATGCAACGCGCCTTCCACAATGTGCCGTCTCATGGATCAGATAATACCACCTGATTTGCGCTATTGTGTTTTCGGGTATCTAGACGATCTGTGTGTTGTGTCGGATAATTTTACAACTCATCTTGCAATTCTAATTAGACTGGCAGAGCAGTTTCGAAAAGCTAATTTAACTCTTAACTTGGCTAAAAGTCAATTTTGTGTAACTAGCATAACGTATTTAGGTTACGTTATTGGTAGCGGTGGCATCTGCACGGACCCCGCTAAAGTTTCTTGTATTGTGAATTGGCCGCCGCCAAAGAATTTAAAACAAATGCGAGGATTTTTAGGCGTTTGTGGGTGGTATCGTCGTTTCATTCCCAATTTCTCGGATTTGACGTGTCCGATTACGGACTTGTTAACCAAAAAGAAGAAGTTTGAATGGACGACGGATGCTCAAGTGGCCATGGACAAACTAAAACAAGTGTTGACATCGGCTCCGATCCTTATCAATCCCGATTTTAGCAAAAAGTTTTATCTCCATTGCGATGCAAGTGACTTTGGCATTGGGGCCGTGCTAGTGCAGCTGTCAGATGACCAATCCGAACGGCCTATTGCGTTTATGTCGAAAAAGCTAAGTCGAGCTCAGAGAAATTACAGCGTGACTGAACGGGAGTGTCTAGCTGTTATATTAGCGATTGAAAAATTTCGTTGCTATTTAGAGTTGCAAGAATTCGAAGTTGTGACGGATCATTCCAGTCTCCTTTGGCTCATGCGCCAACAAAATGTCTCTGGTAGACTGGCACGTTGGATTTTCCGTCTACAACAATTTAAATTTTCCGTCTCACACAGGAAAGGAAAAGATCACATCGTTCCAGATGCTTTGTCTAGGCTCCCCGAAGCTGAAATTGCAGCTCTAGATATGAGTCCAGTGATTGATCTCCAATCACCAGCCTTCGAAGAGGATGCATATGTAAAATTAAGAGAACACTATAGCAAAAACCAGTTAAAATTCCCCGATATAAAGCTAGTAGATAATTATCTATACTGTCGAACCGAACATGCCGAAGGAGACGAGGCGCAAGAAAAACTTTCATGGAAACTCTGGGTTCCAGAGAGTCTGCGTGCAGAGACTCTGCAACAAGCTCATGACAGTCTTACTTCTGCTCATGCGGGCATGCAAAAGACAATTGAGAAGTTACGCCGTCATCTGTTTTGGCCTGGACTATCCAAGGATGTACGAGACTATATACGTGCGTGTGATGTATGCAAGCAAAGCAAATCACCGAACTATAGTCTTCGTCCACCTATGGGAGCCCATGTACCCTCTTGTCGCCCCTTTCAACGCTTATATATTGATCTTCTAGGACCATATCCTAGAAGTAAACAAGGTCATGTGGGCATATTAATCGTGCTGGATCATTTTAGCAAATTTCATTGGCTACAGCCGCTAAAAAAATGTACCTCGTTGGCCATACAGGAATTCTTGCTAAAGCACATATTTCACTGCTTTGGAGTACCCGAGACAATTATTAGCGATAATGGTAGCCAGTTCAAAGCTGCAGAATTCAACGCGTTTTTGACAGAGCTAGGGATCACGCATGTTTATACAGCCCTGTACTCCCCGCAGAGTAATGCCGCAGAGCGTGTGAATCGCTCTCTATTGGCTGCTGTGCGATCATATTTAAAACATGATCAACGTGAATGGGATATGTATCTCACGAGTATTTCATGCTCTCTGAGATCGGCACTACACCAATCTTTAGGATGTTCTCCTTATCGGGCATTGTTTGGGCTGGATATGATTACTCACGGATCCGACTACAAGCTGCTAAAAGAATTGTCGCTGCTTGAGGAGCCAATCGTACCCATATCCAGATCAGATAATTTAGCACTGTTACGAAAAGACATACAGGCAAATATCCGTCGGGCATATGACCGCAACGTAGCTCAGTATAATCTGCGAGCGAAGCCGGTTTCTTTCAAAGAAGGACAGGAAGTCTATTGTCGTAGCTTTGCGCAAAGCAAATTCTCGCAAAATTTTAATGCCAAACTAGGTCCTCAATTTATAAAGTGTCGCATTCGAACAAAGCTAGGAAATTGTTATTATAAGCTCGAGAGTTTACAAGGGAAAGAAATTGGTACGTTTCATGCTAAGGATATACGCAGCTAATTCCCGCTAATATTACATCTGAAGAAGGAATATTATCGGGTGGTGTAATGGCCCGCGCTTATTAAGGCGTTCCATTATTGTTTTTTTTTAGCTATAAAAATAATACCTTTGGCTTTCTTGTAGCCAAAGGTAAAGCAGTGCAACGCTGTTAAGAACTTCGAACTTCTCTGTGCTAAATTTAGTACACGAACAGCAGTTGTAATAACACCTGTTTTTATCAGAGCATACTTCTAAGCTTATCTTAGGAAGCAGTGCAAATTTTATGATAAGTGCAAAGGTGACCTTGCAAGCAGTGCAAATGTTATCATTCTACCTGCCTGTCTAATCGTGTCTACTTCGAGGCTGCGGTAAAAATAATTAAAGCTTTCACTCATTAGCTGGAGTGCTAGCACAGTTAACTTCGCCAGCTCCGAATACCTTCCAAAAAAAAGCTAGCGATGGCTGGAATTTGTCACTATATAAGGTCCACACGCGGTTGCAGCGGATCTTTTGTTGGTTATAAAAATTTCTGCAAACGTACTGAAGTACGTTTGTTTCAGTGAAAAAAAAATATATATATTAAAAATAATTACGAAGTGACGTTGCAAGGAATTCTTGGAGGCTGCGAAGAAGTGCACCCCAAACGATCGACCTTTGGCTGGCAGCAATAAGGAAGGGCATTTGGCACCCAAAGCCTCAAGGTTGCCTAAAGAAGTTAAGACCTAGGTAAAGAATCCACCTTGCTCAGGAACTATTATATAATTCCGTTCAATTTTTCAGTTCTTCCATTACGAGATCCCTGTCCAGGCAGTGGGTAAATGCGTTTTGTATCGCACTGCGGTATATAGTCCGCTTTACCATTGCTCTGAGGGTCTTGTGTCAAACGCACTGTGCTGATCCACTGCCCTGTCAAGCCTGTGCAACAAAACTTGTCTGCCCATCAAAGTGCTCAGGGCAGTGCTGCATCGCGTTGCTGCAGTTCAACGGCGCTGCATGACGTTTGCACGGCATTGCGCAACCTTTACGCAGCCTTGCCGTGCCTCATTTTGCTGTGGAGTATTCTGCTGCAGTTGCATGCGCAGTCTCTGTTGGACATTGCAGTCTTGCCTGCCTTCGACAGGAATATTCTCCTCTTCTTTTGGATTTGCACCGTTGGATACATTTTCTCCCACCTTCTCATCAGCTGAGGCAGCCTGTTGCGCTGCTTTCAACAATTGACTCAGTCACAGATCAAGGAACTAGCTTGTGTTTTTATTTTCTTGTGTAACATTGTTTAAAATAGCAAAAATACAAGAGTGCCAATTAAATTTGTAAATTAAATTAAAATTGTTGAGTGTGCGCTAGGGACAAAACGAAAACAAAATCGTATAAAAAACAAAAACAACTTTGTAACAACAAAACATTTGTAAAAACACACAAGAATGCTAAAATCTTTAAAATTGTAAAAAAAAAGAAGAGAATTTAAAATTAACTTATAATCAAGCTTTAGTTTCCTAATCAAGATCTGTATCACCACCACGCTGGAAGGCCTTTCAACGCTGGACAAATCACCTTGTGAGTAAACAACAACAATTGTGCATGTCTGTAGGCTTGTGATGTATGTGAATTTTATATTCTCTGGAATGCTCTGCTGATCCTTTTGATCACGCAAAGAAAATTATTACGAACAACATCAAACAATTTAAAAAAACAAAAAATTGAAAACGAAAACAAAACAATAGAACGAAACAATGTTAAAAGCTGTTTTTAACCAGCATTAATTGTGTAGTGAAGTTCTATGATTCCTACACTTTCTTAAGCGCACTTTTCAACAATTAATTAATTAGAAAAACAATACAAAACAAAACAATTCTATCCTATGAAAACAAAACAAAACAAACAAATCATAGATATTATAAACACATTTAAATACAAAATAAGAGTTGCACATTGATACACACAATGAAAGAAAAACACTAATAAGACATCAAGTTTCAAGCACATTTAAATATAAACTTAAACTTATAAATTGTAAGCCTCATTTTAAGCCATTTAAACTCAAACTTGAAATCAAATGAGTGCCACATAAATTGAATTGAACAAAATTGAATTATTATAGAAAACATTTGAGCAAACAAATTTGTAGCAAAATATAGGAAACCCAAATTTTTTTAAATTTAACAATACTCTGAAAAAAAAGCACATATTAAAAAATGAAATGATTTAATGAATGAAAAAAAAAAACTATAAGATACACCCTTTTGTCGAAACAAAATCCATAAATTCGGAACGAGAAATTCCATAAATTCGTAATCGAAATATTATATCTTCCACAAATCGTTACAAAAAAAACTCTTAAAAGAAACTATGAAATATTTACATTGATACTATTAAAACAAATCGAAATGTTAAACAGTTTTCTGACCCTTTGCAATAGAAATAAAACATGAATATTGGTATGAATCTAATTATGTGCTAAATTAATTGTTTTCTGGATAGACATGGCAACTTAAGTTAATAGTCGGATGAATATAGGGTATCTTCGGATACAATAATTTTAATAGAAGATTATGGTAGGGTGGGTAGAGACCGCGAGCGTCGAATTACATCTCAGACCTCGCAAAACATTTATAGAGCAGCAGTCCTGTTAACGTTTTGCCTCCTTTAAATTTTGTTAGTATTTAGACCCAATTCTTTATTTTGTACAAATTTCGTGAAGTTCACCTTCACTAGTAGTTTCAGTAGGAATCCTAAAAATAAAAGATATGTAGATGTGGTTGTTGGAAGGTAGCAAGAACCCCCCCCAAGCCCAAGAGCTAAGGCACCAGTAGGATTCCATCCGCTTCCATCCGCAATCCGAATGTGCTTGTAGAAGTCGCCTGTGTATTTGTAGTTTTATTGACTACAATTGCACTGAGCATATCAACACCGATTTCTGTCGGTGCACATCGAACGTTACAGGTATCGGGTGGTGTCGTGGAGCTGTCGATCCTTGATCTGCTCCTCTAGTAACGCAGGGATGCGTCGCCCTTGCGTATGCACTCGCCACGACCGCGGCGCTTTCACCCAATCTTCTCCGGGCACGATATCTTCCACATCGATGGAGGGGCCCAGCATCACTTCCATCTCTTGCCTACTGAAATGTAGGGCCTCTTCCCAGCTCTCCACTGGCTCTGGCAGTGTCTGGCACTCCAGAAACTCCTGGGCACAGGTATCCGCTGCCGTTCCTGCGTCACTCCACTTTAGAGCTCTGCCTGGGCGGGTGGATGAGACCCCATCTTCGTCACCCATGACTGCTCTTGCCAGTGAGATGGCCGGGGGTGTGTGCGTTGTAGAGGAGATCTCCGGGACTGACACCGGGTGGACGCCGGGGAAGATCTCGGTGCTGATATCATCCTCGTCTATGAGGTCTTCATCTTCGATCGGTGGGAGGTCCAGGTTCTCTTCCTCTTGGCGGCGCATAGGCATTTCATTAAGCCATAGCTCCACGTCTCGTCGATTGAGTTGTCGGCGGTTTCGGCTTACCATTTCTTCTTACTATGCTTTCACTTTTTTTTCTCTGATGTAGCAAACGCGCTCTACTCAGTTTCGTGTATTTTTTTGCACTAACAAAAATTTGCTCGCCGATCGCCTTAATATTGAGGCAACGAGCCATGCTAGAAGATGAGTATACTATACCCCCCATCCTAATTCATAAGAATTGTACATTAACTTGTTAAACTAGGGTCTCCCGGACTGTCAAATTTCACGGTTAGCCTCACAAAAAGAACAATGCACAAGATATCTTGAGTCAAGTATTTACCCTCTAACACACAAACACCTCTCAACCTTCCTCGAACACATTAACTTGTTGAACAAGGGTCTCCCGCACTGTCAAATATCACGGCTAACCCTACAAAAGGGACAATGCACACTTGTTCAGTTTCACACGCTCAGGATATTTCCGCACACGCCGTGCGCATGCCAATGAACTAGGCTCTCTCGGACTCTCGAATATCATTAAGATATCACACACACACACACACACACACCCTCGAACACATTTACCCTGTGGTATGTGCGCATGCAAACATAATCATGCATGCTCAGTTTCACATGCTCACCGATCGACATGTTTATTAGGATCCTTTATTACCTAATCCCCCTCCTCACAACACATTACCTTCATTTACACACACTCTAGAACCCGCCCCCATATTACACATGATCTTTTTTACCTCAGTGATTGGGAACCATCTCACGTACATACCTTTTTGACCCTAACCTTTTTTACCTTTTTGTCCCTAACCTTTTTTACCGGAAACCATCTCACTCCGCTTTTTGTCCTAGAACCCGCGCCCATATTACACCTTACCTTTTTTACCCCGCACCTGATCCTTTTTTCCCTCACCTGACCTTTTTACCTACGTGACTGAGGATCACCTCACGTACCTGACCCTTTTTACCCCGCACCTGATCCTTTTTACCCCTCACCTGACCCTTTTTATCCCTCACGTACCTTTCTACCGGAAACCACCTCACCCTACTTTTTGCACCAGAAAATCCCTCACCCCACTTTTTGCACCAGAACCCGCATTATATAACTACTCAAAGTATCGTTTAAAGGAAGCACAAGATAATGATGAGTGGATCAGAGCTGTCAAAAAAGTGTTAGAATTTTCTGAAAGGTACGATAATTTCTTTCTAGCGAATCGTATTCTCTATAAAGATGCTGTTAAAGAATTATTAGTCGTTCCGGAAACAATGCATGAAGAAATAATAGGGATCGTACGTAAAAAAGGTCACTATGGAGCTCAAAATACGAGAGAATTAATTGAAAAATCATATTATATGAAAAATCTTGCAGCGAAAATAGAGAAGTTTGTCAAGTGTTGTATTGAATGCTTGATAATAGATTCAAAGCGAGGCAAAAAAAGAGGGATTGTTGACACTAATCGACAAAGCACAAGAACCTCTTGGTATATATCACATAGACACGTAGGACCATTGACGGAAACAAAAAAGAAGTATAATCACATATTGTCTGTAATTGATGGGTTTACGAAGTTCGTATGGCTATATCCATAGAGAGAGTCCAGCAAGAGAATATAATTAGTTTTAATGAAAAAAGAAAAGTTGAAAATATGTATGAATTTCGAAAAAACACAGTATGGAACAGCTATGAAGCTCAGGTCAAACTTTTTTGGACCTTATAAAGTCACAAAAGTAATGAAACATGAACGTTATGAAGTCGAAAAAGTAGGTAATCAGGAAGGGGCCTAAAACAACAACCACTGCAGCAGAATTTACGAAAAAGGATAGCCGAATGTAGGATTGGGATAGTATCGCTGTAACAGCGTACCCTCCTCGATGCAACATCATTGAACCCATCGATAGTTTTTAATCGATTGTTCGCATTGAATGATTTTTTTAAGTTTAAATAAGAAAGAAGAGAAGAAGATCGCGCGACACAGAGAGAAAAGTTGTTGAATTACAAAGACGTCCGTATTATTTTATTCGGAGTGTTGAATTGCACAAAACTCGAAGTCGTTTGTTTTGCCGCAGTAACTTTATTTAAAACTTGTATTACATGTGAAAATACTCATAGTGTAATGAAAATTAAAAAATGAGGTAATGAATTTATAATAGTGCATTTTTTTTTTCATTGTTTTTTTCTTTTCTTTTTGTTTTATTTATTTATTTATTTTTTATTTATTTAACGTCAACTAAGCCAGTCGACTTGAAAAAATTCGATTAATTATATTTAAATGAACATTAGAAAAAATTAAGATTAAAAATAAAAAAAATTTTAAAATTAAATTAAGATTATTTATTTTTAAATTTAGGCTGGGGAATATAAAACAAGAATTAACGATCCAACATTTGCTGCAAATGATTGGGGAAAACCCAGAAAAACCCAATCAGATCGGTGGATTAGTGTTAGTTATTAGGATGAGGAGTTAATTCATTAAGTATAGACAATTTAACAGAGTGGAGGGAGGACTCTGAGTTGAAAACTCTAGACAGTCTATTGTAGTCAGCACAGAGAACTCGGAAAGGGTCATGCAAGCTGTAATTATTAGGACAAAAGGCTGAAGAAAGTGGCCTAAAATTACGAGTAACTCTAGAAGGAATACAGAAATTGATTAGGTTAAGTAGAGTGGAGGAATCTATATCGTACTTTATTAGTTTTACGATAAACATAACACCTAACATAATACGACGGTTAGTTAAAGAAGGTAGGTTAATTAGAAGGAGTCTACTAGAATATGGTGGTAAGTCTACACCCGAAACCCAATTAAAACTACGCAAGGCAAAGAGTAGGAACTGCTTTTGAACAGACTCAATTCTATCTTGGTGAATATGGTATTGCGGCGACCACACGCAAGACCCATATTCAAGAATTTGACGAACAAGAGAAGTATAAAGCAACTTTGTCGTATAAGGATCTCGAAATTCTTTGGCCCATCTTTTGATGAACCCAAGTAGTCGAAATGCCTTATTGACAATTTGTGTTATGTGACGATCAAATTTCAATTTATGGTCAAAGAGGATACCTAAATCCATTCCAGATATTCTTAAGAGTGGGGTTAAGTTAAGATTATAGTCGATGACATGATAGTTACCTCTGTAAAATGACATAACCTTGCACTTCAAACAGTTTAGATGTAGTAGGTTATGTCTACACCAAGCAAAAAACAAATCAAGATCTGTTTGAAGAAGGTTATTAATAGGATCACTATGTGTCAAACAGAGTTTCACATCATCAGCATACATAAGAATGTTAGAGTGAAGAAGTATAGAAGGAAGATCGTTAATAAAAAGGTTAAATAGCAAAGGCCCAAGGTGGCTACCCTGAGGAACACCAGAAGTGACTAAGATCGGCTTAGAAAGACAGTCTTTAAAAGAAACTCGTTGAGATCTATTAGTTAAATAATCGAAAATCCACAAAAGGAGCTTTTGAGGAAAACCAATCAAATTTAACTTTTGGATTAAGAGTCTATGATTTACGGAGTCAAATGCTTTACTGAAGTCAGTATAGACCACATCAGTTTGCATTTTGTTCCGAAATCCTAAGTTAATGTGAGAGGAAAATTCTAAAAGATTAGAAGCTGTGGATCTTGCCTTAATAAACCCATGTTGACAGGGTGAAATTATAGATTTACACATAAAAGTTAACTGAGCCGTAAAATTTTTCTCAAAAATTTTAGGAATAGCGGACAATTTGGAAATACACCTATAGTTCTTCACATCATGGTTAGAACCACTTTTGTGAAGAGGAATGGAAAAAGAGTTTTTCCAAGTAGGTGGAAAATAACTATTTGCTAGTGACAAGTGAAGCAGCTTATAAATTGGCTTAAGAATTGAATCGGCACAATATCTAAGCACACATGCTGGAACTCCGTCAGGGCCAGGAGAGAAAACAGGTTTTATTGATTTAAGATCACTAAGTAAAGACGTTTCATCAATAGAAGGACAGAAGAAAGTATTAAAATTTTGTATAATGTAAGGGTATGGATGTAATGGGAAACTATTAGGTTCAGTTGAATAAGTTGATTGAAAAAAGTCTGCAAACAAATCGGCTACAGCCTGATCATCAGTTGCTTCCTTATTTTCATATGATAGTACAGAAGGAAATCTACTTGATTTACGTTTTAAGTTGACAAAGTTGTACAACTGCTTTGGGTCCTGAGCAAACTGCAAACGGCAGCGACACAAATACTTTTTATAACAATTAGCATTCAGAGCAATAAAGTTTGCTCTTGTAACAATATAACACGTATAATCAGAAGGATTACAAGTAATTTTAAATTTTTTAAATAACCGGGATTTCAAATTTTTCAACCTTACTAGCTCACGTGAAAACCAAGGAGGCCTATTGGACTTTACAGGAAAAGTAACAGGAACACATTGATCAAAAAATGAGTTCATAGAGGAATAAAAAAATGAAATGCATGTATTTAGATCAGAGCATGAATAAAAAGATGACCAATCATGTTCCAAAATTAAATAGTTCAATTTTTCAAAATCTGTCTTACGGAAACAATGTGACTTTAGTTTAGGGGAAACAGTTGCAGTTTGCGCAGAAATAGGCATAGTTAGAACCAGGTCTAATGTAGGATGATAGGGATCTTCAGGGAGAACTAAGGGATTGATTCTAGAGATAGTGTTTACTAGATTGTCGGAAGAGAAAACTAAATCAAGCATTTTACCACTACAATTAGGAACATTATTTAGTTGATAAAGAGATAGCTCCGAAAGGCCACTTAAAAAAGAATTAAATAAAGAAGGCAACAATAAATCAGATTGGGAAGACCAAGTAACTTCTGGTAAGTTGAAATCACCAAAAACTAGCAAGTAGTCTCTATCTGATAGTTTGGAGAAGACAAATTGGATAGATGAGAGACGGTGCAGGTAGATAGAAATATCAGATGAGGGAGGAATATAAGAACAGGTAATATAAATTGAAATTTGGTTCATTGTTATTTTAACACATACAAATTCTAAGAGAGAACTATGGTCTATCGAAATTAGTTCGGAAGGAAGATCAGATTCTACAGCTATAAGAACACCACCACCAGTTCGTGATAAGCGGTCACATCTGAAGGTGGTGTACTTATTGGGAAAAATTGAACTGATATCTACATCAGGTTTTAACCAGGTTTCAGTAAATATTAGTATTTGATTATCGAAAGATACACTATTCATAAACAAATTAGATAGCTTAGAGTTTAGGCCTCTAACGTTTTGGTAGGCAAGAAAAAGAGAGGTTAATTCTACTAGTTTTTTGATGTCACATTAGAAGAAGAAGCACAGGGAATTAAAGGAAGTGATACCGCCGTACGACTCTTTTGTTTTGGAGAGTACTCCTTAACAATTAAGTCTGGCGGCCAGAAGGTACCGTTGCAAACTAATTGAAAATGATCAGCAGGGACACTAATTTTAAAAGACGCAATATCACGCGTATAATTAAATTAAAATTTCTCTACATTAAGATTTGTAACTGATACTTTTGATTGAATATATGATTTTACATCTTCAATCGAAGTATCAGGTGCAAGGCGAGAAACGAAAACCAGTTTCTTTGGTTTAACAGCGACAAGTGATATTGTGGAGGTATTATTAGTAGTAAGTATCTTATTAGAATCAACTTTCTTATTGGAAGTAGTTTTAGTAATTTTGTTAGGAGTTTTATTAGACTCAGGCGAAGGAGAGGTAACGACCAGAGATGGTGGATCGGACAAGTTAGATGGGGTGGTTGAAGGAGTCGTAGGAGATAGGAGAGATGTAGGAGAAATTATGCCCGAAGAAGTCGATGGCGAGAGATTAAGGGGCACATCGAAGTCAAAGGACTTAAACTTGTCTTCCACACTAGTGAAATCAGCCTGTAACTGCGAAAACGCCAAATGAAGCTTATAAAGTTCTAGCTTAGTCTGCCTGAGAATGCTGCTCAAATTGAGTTCCTTACCCCGACAGAAATTGCAAGACCAATGTAGGCCAGACTTGGTGTATAAAGCGTCCTTAATACGGACGGTTAAGCCAACGCACTTAATATGGAAAACCTTTTCACATAACCAGCACGAAACAAAGTCAGGATTTGAATCGGCTGTACACTTGTGTGTAATTGCACAACAAGCCTCCATTATTAATGAAAACTGATATGCCTCAACTAATGTAGGGAACACCAACAGAAATAAATAGTTATACAGAAAGCAAAGAGGAAAGATCAAACAAAAACAAAAAGCTAGGAAAGAACTGTTACAGAGATAGAGAGCAAAGAAAAGAAAGGTTGCGACAATTATAACAACACAGCTGATTCCAAAGGGAGAGCTGTAAAAGTGAGCACTAACACAACGCAGTACACTCGGAGAGCGTAAAAAGTCGTGAGAGTGGGAGAGCGTAAAAGTGTAAGCTCGAAGGCGGGAGTAAAACAATAGAACAACAACTACAGCTGTATCGTTGACGCAAAGCAGCGCACTAAGAGAGCGGAGCAAACGTGAGAGCGAAAAAGCGTGGGAGTGTAAAATTGAAACAAAAACAAAAACAAATTTCAAAGACGCTGAAGACGCGCCAGCAAAATTAATGTACAGAAATACAATTTAAATTACAAATTACCAATTACACCAACGTTCTCTATGTTGAATTTATACACACACAGTTACCATTGACTAATTAGCACTGATTTGAAATCAACTGAGTTAATGTTATTGTGAGTTAAGGTAAATAATAAGAAAATAATTAGGAGCAAAAGCCAAACACGACCGATCACCAAGAGAGTATACTCTTCTTTTTACGATTTCAGCATTTTTTTTATTGATTTCAGTATACTTTGTATAGCAAGTGTTAATAAAGTTAGTTCAATGAATTGATAAATTAATTTAGAAAATCATATTTGTGTGCAATAAAATTCTTTTCACTTACCCCTACAAGACCCTTGGTACCAAATTGATTTACGGTGTGTGTTGATACATAATTATAATGTTTATGGCACACACATAATTATCAGTTCACTTTGAAGGAGCAGATTATTTTTCCTATATTTGAATTTTTGCATAACCATTAGCATAATGGATGAAGAATGTTTTTGCGAAAATTTATAAAAATGAAAACAAATTATTCAAACTATTTTAAAACAAATTTTCAGATCCTATTGTTCTAGGGCTAAGGTTGGCTCAGTCGCGCCAGGGCTACCGTTACAAGAAATTTGTATTGGTGCTGAGACCCTGGACAAGGGGGTGGTAGATGTTTGGTTGGTCGAGGGGGGGAGGCAAAGGCTTTTCAAACGGTGAGGCCGACTTGAAGGTGATGCGCAGAGTGGGTTGGCCCGTCAGCAATCAGTAACGGGGAAAATACCGCATACCTAGTGTCCTTTTTACAGTTTGAGAGTCTCAGGGCCGGGATGTCGACCGTCAGCTCTGAGACTTTCGCCCTGCGGCTGTACTAGAAGTTTCAGTGAAACTTCAGTACAGTGAGAACACACAGACGTGCGTTACTCCCCTCCACCAATATTGCTGACTTTTCACACCTACACACCTCTACACACACCTACACACACACCTACAGACACTCGCATCTGACACAAATCCAACAGCAAGGCGTGTTTTTTGGTGGTGAAGAATTTTCCTGTGTTTTTGCGGTTTTCCTGCCTCGAACTCTGACCTGAAAGAGCAAGGTGCTTGGTCAAAGTCTGCTGCTTCTGTAGGAATACTCACTGCGAAGTTCTCCGGGTCCTGGAATCCATACCGTGAGTTTTTCCCAGGTCACATCACTGCGTTTATTGGTGGTGGGGGCGGGGAGAGCGCCGCGTGGGCTTAGTGAAAGTACAAATCTCATTTTCACTCAACTTTTCCTCGCTTTCTCCTTTTCCAAATCACGCCATTGTGGCCGGCGGCACTGTTGAAGAACCAGCTGATAGCGCTGCCAGCTGATCGCAGCGGCAGGGAGCTTTTGGCGTTGCCAGATTGGCAAGGACGGACGCCGGTGCGGCGTTGCCAGATCGGCCCACGATCACAAAGGCGCGAAACACCAACTTTTTAAATATAAATTCAAATTTAAATCTTAAAAAAGTTTCAATTTTATTAATTTAAAAGCGAACAGCTGTTGACAGACCAAACACCAACTGGTATTTGGATGGATAGTCCGGCGGTGGGCCCTGCCCCCTCTGGGCTAAGCCAAATGGACACGGAGCAGGATCATGACCCCTTCCGCAGAAGACTAGTGCTGCTACGTACCCCTGAGAAAGTCGGGCCGGCATTGCACACGCTGCCAATCGGGTCGGAGATCGCATATGATCCAAAATCTTCAAAGGACGCAATTGCCAAAATGGGCAGCATTCTGGAAGGATTATCGGCCGTTATCTTCAACAAAGGTCAGCGGCATATAAACCAACTCATGAAGGATGAGATCACAAATCTCATGAGCATTCAGAAGAAGGCTTCAACGCTATGTGGGAACGTGAACACGCATACTTGCTCAGTAGGAGTTGCCAGTATTAGCAAGTCCACCCAAACGGACAGTGCGACGCTTGTGCAACACACTTTCACCGAAAGAGAGATGGATGGACCAAAGTCCAACGACCGCCAAAGAGGAGAGTCAGACAGGATGCCATTGTACTGACGGGCCAAGGTTGTTCCTATGCCGACTTACTCAAGTCAGTTAGAGGCGACCCCTCGCTCCAGCACTTGAGTGGAGACGTCCAGGCTGTTCGAAAAACAGCAAAAAGAGACCTGCTGCTTCGGCTCAACAAAGCCCGAGCCCACAGCACTAAGGAGCTAGAGGAAGCCGTAGGCAAGGCAATCGGAGACCGAGCTGCAGTCAAAGCATTGGCAGACTTAGCAGACATTGTCATCAGGGACGAGCTGGTCACAAAGGCGGTGGACTCGGCTCTTGAAGGAAACGAGGCCACAATCAGATCTCTGAGAATGACACAGTATGGCATGCAAATCGCGCTTCTGTCTCTGCCAGTAGCAAAGGCAAGGAAACTAACTGGGCAGGGGAAAATCCGCATTGGGTGGACTGTGTGCCGTATCCAGATGCAACCGAGGCTCAAGCGGTGCTTTAAATGCTTTGATTTTGGGCATATCGCAGCCAACTGCAAGAGCCAGGCAGACAATTCTGGAAAATGCTACAAGTGTGGCCTTCCTGGACACAAAGCCAAAGGATGCGAAAATGCACCCAACTGTCTTTTGTGCACGAAAGACACAATCATGTAACAGGCAGTTACAAATGCCCGGCATTCAAGGAGGCTATTAAAAACTTAAAATGCTAAGGCTCCTCCAGGCCGTCAGCCGTCAGAGACAGTAAGGGGAACAAAATGTAACCACAGCTTTGGTTGTGGTACGTGCCGTCCTTACTCCTACTGACGGAAGTGCGGCTATACTCTTCACGTGAGGGCGGCTGGAAGCAGACCCCTAGTACGGTCATGTCTCTGCTAGGGGTGCTGACTAATTGTCAGCGGGCGAAGATCGTGAATCTATAAATCACCCCAATCCAAGGCGGAACAGCATACGGTAATGGATGCATGGCCAGGGGGTAGCCCGGTCTCTAGTATGCGGACTCTGGATACCTGTCGCTCTCCAGTTTTATTCAGACTTCCCACGGTACGCGGGCTATGCCGTGGGTGACCTTCCCTTCCCGTCAACTCGTGGGACCAAATTAATGGAAACTTTTAAAAATTTAGATAAGTCTGATGCGACTTCAACAGCATCAACCCAGGGTGAAGCTTTCACGGCCGACCCCAACATCAGCACTGCAGCTACTGGGCTGCTGGCCTCCACCCCTAATACTACGGATCTCGACCCTAGTATTACAAGGGACTCGGATAGCCACTAGTGCAATTGCTTTCTCGTCCACCAACTGTGCAGGCACACAGCAGAACGTCGAGGTGATGTCCTTTGACGCAGAAGCTGACTGTGACCTAATCAGCTTTGCTGACGACGCTTCTGTGGCCTCTCAGAGGTCAGGCCTCACGGAAGCAGGCTCCCAAATCCAGACACTGCGACTGGACTCGGGGAACGCCTTTGTCAAGATGAATACCCGCGAGAAGAAGCTCTTCAAAGCTGCACTCGCGAAGGGTTCGAGCAGAGCAGAGGCTCTTGCAATCACCACTGCGCCCCCGCGGAAACCAAGGCCAAGCGGACGCGCGTGGATGATACTCTCCCCGAACCCCAAGGGTCTTCAAAGAAGCCCAAAAAGACTCATGTTGAGTCCACAAAGCCACTCTACAGCCAAGTGGAAAGCAGTGTGAAATTGGGCTTCACTTCGGCTGACTTAACCAAACCGCTTACACCGGAGCAGATGGCTACGGTGCAAGACAGCATCCTTAAGGTAATGCGGCTGCCCTCCACATCTGGAGTCGGTCCAGGTTTCGAGGGCTGTATACCCCGAAATGAATGGCTGCTCCTTGTGTGCGAGGACAGCAGCACTGCTGAATGGGTCAGGGGACACATCAAGTCCATCAGCGGCCTTGATATAAAACTATTGGAGGAAACTGAGTTCCCGAGAGCTCACCTCATCAGAGGTTACTTCCCCAATAGTGCTGATCTCCCACCCGCCACCATTCTGGAGTACTTGGGTCTCCAGAATGTTGAACGCTTCCCAACGGAGCTGTGGCGGGTGGTACAACACAGCCTTAACGGCAAGAAGACGCACCTCGCGATGATGGTCGACGAGAAGTCGTACAAGACCCTGACGAATCTCAAGGGTAATGTTAAATTCCGCTTTGGCCGAGTTAAACTTATCCTAAAGAACTCCCCCACTCCTGCCCTGCCATCTTCCCCATTTCCAACCATTCCCCCCTATCAGCGCTCCTCCGGCAGCGGCAACGGTGGCCTCCACCGGCGTGACAGCATTGGCTGCTGCTGCGGTGGCGTCTACCAGCGACGCAGCCGTAGTGGCGCCGATTACCTCCATCCCCAAACCCCAAGTCATTGTGGTGACTGCCCCCAAGCCCACAACGGGCCGTACGTGGCCCTCTTGTCCCTTCAAGACCCACCACCAGCGCAGTGCGGAAACATCCCGCAAGGATACCTCCGGCGACCGTGGTCGCAAGGCGACCTCCCCCGAGCAGTTCCTCCAGACTGCCGAAGGGCATCCGAGGCAACGACTCTCGGGGGGGCAAGGCAGGTGGCCTTGTAACCAAAGCCTTAAAGGAGGATGCTGAGCGCCTTTAAGGGGCTCCAGGCGAACCTGCACCACGCCAGAGGAGCGTCCGCACCCTGTGCAGAATCGTCTGTGAGGATGCAATCGACCTGGCTCTCGTCCAAGAGCCATGGTTGATCGGTGGCCACATCCGTGGATTATCATGCGGATCATGTAAGTTATTATATGACCGTATGGGTGGTGCCCCTCGCACTGCAATTGTTGCAAATAACAATGTGAGACACTTCCCTTTATTAAATTTCATCCACAGATACCTGGTGGCAACGGCTATTGAGGTAGCCACGGCTGAAGGTGTCCGGGAGGTATTGATCGCCTCTGGCTACTTCCCGGGCGACGTGGATGACGTCCCCCCCATAGAGGTTCAGCGGTTAGTGGATTTCTGCCGCCTGCACAACAAGCCGCTCGTGATCGGCTGCGATGCCAATGCGCACCACACGATCTGGGGTAGCAGCGACGTAAACAAACGTGGTGAGTCCCTTTTAGAGTATCTATTGTGTTGTCAATTAGATGTTGCTAATATAGGGTGTAAGCCAACCTTTGTTAACGCCATTAGGGAAGAGGTTTTGGACCTTACCCTAGTCAGTAACTCTATTGGGAGTTCGCTGATTAACTGGCGGGTCACAGACGAAGCCACCTTGTCGGACCATCAGCACATCAGGTTCGACCTACCTGGCCAAGTCGAGATCCGTCAGAATTTCTTCTGTCCCAAAAAGACCAATTGGGTACTTTTCAAAGCCAGCAACCCAAATTCTATCAGTGAGATAGAACTTGCTGCCAACCTGCTTCAAGATGTGCTAATCTCATCCTTCGAGGACAGCTCTGCTCGGAAGACGTTAAGTGTCAACCGTAATGTTCCATGGTGGAACGAGGCACTATCTATACAAAGAAGAAAGGTTAGAAGCCTATTCA
The DNA here is from genome assembly GCA_018903675.1 of Zaprionus capensis. Lineage (NCBI taxonomy): Eukaryota > Metazoa > Arthropoda > Insecta > Diptera > Drosophilidae > Zaprionus > Zaprionus capensis. The sequence goes on from JAEIFN010000411.1 coordinate 26,814, forward strand.
ATCGGGCCAGATCTAACCGCGTCAGTTTTGACGTCTATAGGGACGCTCTAACTAACTATAACAGAAACATTAGACGTGCTAAACGCGATACGTGGCGCAGCTACTGTGGTAGCATTGAATCGCTGCCAGAGGCAGCGAGACAGCACAAAGTATTAGCTAAAGGGTCATCTAATGGCATAGGGCTTCTTAAAAGACCAGATGGCTCTTTCACCCAAGATCGCAGGGAAGCACTTGACCTTCTACTCTACTTCTACTTCTACTTCTACTTCTACTTCTTTCCAGCACTTCTACAAAACAGCCTGGATCACATTCTCGATCCGCTGGTCGGCCTTCTTAGAGCTAGTCTTAACTGGGGATACATACCCATCTCTTGGAGGAGAGTCAATGTGGTATTCATTCCCAAACAGGGGAATCATCCCCCTGACCAGCCTAAATCATATCGGCCGATCAGCCTCACCTCCTTTCTGCTTAAAACAGCGGAAAGGCTCGTAGACCTGCACATACGGTGCTCTCTACAGAAAACTTATCCCCTGCATCCCACGCAGTTTGTGTATATAGCTGGAAGATCGACTGAGGTTGCTCTCCACAAGCTAGTTGGTAAAATCGAGGGAGCCTTCGTAGCCAAGAATATTGCTCTGTGCTCGTTTCTTGATATAGAGGGTGCTTTCGACAATACCGGCTATGGGTTTATTTCTGCTGCGCTGGAGCGCAGAAATATCGCTCGTCCCCTAATCCGATGGATTGATGCTATGCTCAAACATCGGACTATCTCCTCTACCTTGGACTCCACGACTGCTTTCATTAGTGCGGTTAAAGGATGTCCCCAGGGAGGGGTCCTATCCCCCTTACTCTGGTCATTAGTAGTTGACGAACTACTGAGTATTCTCGCTGAACAGGGCGTGCAAACAATCGGCTACGCTGACGACCTAGCTCTCGTAGTGAGCGGGAACTTTGCCAACACCGTGACAGAGCTGATGCAATCTGCCCTGAACACTGTTAGTAGATGGTGCGGAGATGTAGGTCTTAGCATCAATCCACAAAAGGCGATTATCGTTCCCTTCACTAAGTGCTATTCCGTTGACATAGGTCAATTGCACATTGGCGGCTCTCCCGTGGGACTCTCCAACGAAGTTAAATATCTAGGGGTAACTCTTGATAAAAGACTGAACTGGAATTCCCATCTAAACAACACCCTATAAAAGGCAACTCATGCCATGTGGGCATGTAGAAGATTCTTTGGTAGGACCTGCGGTCTCAAATCATGCACCATTCGGTGCTTATTTGAGATGATGGTAAGACCCATCGTCACCTACGCCGCTATTGTGTGGTGGCCCAAGGTTACGCAGGTCACCGCCATCAAAAAATGCACTAAACTGCATAGGCTGCTTTGCCTCTCTCTGACTGGTGCACTTCGTACCTGTCCCACAGGAGCAATGGAGTCAATCTTGAACCTGACTCCGCTGCATATCCGAATAAAAGAAGTTGCTGCTATGAGCCTTCTTAGAATTATGCTCCAATCTGGGCTTCTAGCTACCGAATCAGGGCATGCTAGACCAATCAAAGATATTCCTGGCTTAGAGATCTGCACTAGATTAGATTCTATGACCAAGGAACTCCTCTTTGGTGCAAAATTCAGAACCCTTATCCCAGACCGGAGGGACTGGGATGCTGGCAACCCCATCAGTGACTCCCACGGCTTACACTGGTATACCGACGGGTCAAAGACTGATCAGGGGGTTTTAGCCGGGATACATGGTCCCAACTCCAAAACCTCGATTGCCATGGGCAAGTGGCCCACGGTTTTTCAATCCGAGGTTCATGCCATCGAGTTCTGCTGCCGTCTTATCCTCAAGAAGGGGATCAGAGGAGCGAATATTTATATCTTCTCGGACAGCCAAGCTGCCATACTAGCCCTCTCCTCAAAAAGAGTAGGTTCACGTATGGTGGCTGACTGCTGGAACTGACTCCAGAGGCTGTCCAATAGAAACAGAGTTACCCTCCTTTGAGTACCTGGTCACTCTGGTTTCGAGGGCAACGAGCTAGCGGATGAACTAGCTAGGGCGGGGTCATCAGCACCTCTGCATGGCCCCGAACCCTTCTGCGGCGTGGGGTGGTCAACCATCTCATCTCTTGTGAGAACCTGGGCAGATAGGTTGACCGAACGCTATTGGTTATTCCAAACAGGGATGAGGCAGGCTAAAGAGCTTATGAATCCCTCAGTTAAACGAAGAACAAATTTACTCTCTAGGAGAGATCTCTATCTCCTTACTGGTTACCTTAGTGGTCACCACGTGGTGAACTATCACCTCGTTAAAATGCGTTTGTCCTCAGATGCAGAATGCATGCTCTGTAAAGAGGACGACAAAACCACCAAGCACATCCTGTGTGATTGCCCAGCCTTGGTATGGATTAGGAGGAAGCATCTGTAACAGCTGAATACCCTAGCATACTGCAATAACCATATCTGTTAAATAACATACACTGTAAAAGTAGAATAAGAACAAGAAGAATAAAAGACAGTCTAAAACGTAAAGCGAGAGAGACGAGACCTACAACTTCAGAAGTGGGATAACGGAATAACGGAATAAAAAAAATTTTCACACATTCACATATACATACATATGTGTTGATAATTTTTTTAATCCCCTCGCCTACAAGAAAAACATAAATTACACAAGTAAAATGGAGCCGATCGCAGTGGAGGACTACACCGCAATGCAATTGCGAAATTGGCTGGACAAGCTGGACATGCCAAGAACGGGCAAAAAAGCGGCGTTGGCCGCGCGTATCAACGAAGTGCCGCCAGAGGTTCGAGGATCATGCCCAGGATTAGATGAAGACTCAATTGAAAAGTGACCAATTAGCAACGTCAAACCAAGGGACACTACACTGATGCAGACAGGCAACGACATGCCTCATACCGACGCCGAAAACGCTAGTGACGCCGATGATGACGTAGAAGAGACACACAACGAGAACATGATCATGCAAGCCCATGTGGAAAATAATTTGACAGCGCAATTGGAATCACTTCGTAGTCGATTTCAGTTACTCCAATTGGAAAATGACGCGGTAAAAGCGTAATGTTAGTGTGACCCTTCCACAAGAGGACAATGGGACCAGTCGCCAACACGAAGTGGCAACGCTAACAGCTGTAGCTCACGATACTCACATCTCTGGCAGAAACAATATCACACTGACAATGGCAAAAGAAATGAAAACCGATTTTGACGGCAACTACCCAATCAAAGTACCAATAAATATTTGGGTGTCACAGTGAAAGACGATTGCCAGCATGTACGAACTTAGTGACGATAATGTGCGTGTGCTCATAATGTCGAAATTGAAAGACCAAGCTCAGGTATGGTTGCACTCAAATACAAATTTATTGACAATGCCCGTTGAAGAGTTATTGAGTCAGTAGATAGGAAATGGGGGTTCTGGTGCAAAAAGTGGTTTCCGGTACGTGAGGGATAAAAAGGTCGGTGAGGGGTAAAAAGGTATGTACGTGAGGTGGTCCCCTGTTACGTAGGTAAAAAAGGTCAGGTGTCATATGGGCGCGGGTTCTAAAAAAGTCAGGTGTAATATGGGCGCGGGTTCTAGGACAATGGGCGCGGGTTCTGGTGCAAAAAGGTCGGTGAGGGGTAAAAAGGTAGGTACGTGAGGGATAAAAAGGTAGGTACGTGAGGTGGTCCCCTATCACTGAGGTAAAAAAGGTCAGGTGTAATATGGGTGCGGGTTCTAGAGGGTGTGTAAATGAAGGTAATGGGTTGTGAGGAGGGGGGATTAGGTAATAAAGGATCCTAATAAACATGTCGATCGGTTATTTGTAGGTCAAAATAGGGATAATTAATGGGTTTTGGGTATATGAGTAGGTGATAAAATAGTGTGGGAAGTGTTAAAGGTTGATAGTGTGAGCATGTGAAACTGAGCATGCATGATCATGTTTGCATGCGCACGTGCCACAGGGTGAATGTGTTCGAGGGTGTATGCGTGTGTGGTATCTTAATGATATTCGTGAGTCCGAGAGACCCTAGTTCAACAAGTGCGCATGCGCACGTGCCACGGGGTAAATGTGTTCGAGGTTGTGTGTGCGTGTGCGGTATTAAAGGTTGCGAGGTGAGCGTGTGAAACTGAACAAGAATGTATTGTCCCTTTTGGGGGTTAGCCGTGATATTTGACAGTCCGGGAGACCCTAGTTCAACAAGTTTATGTGTTCGAGGAAGGTTGAGAGGTGAGCGTGTGAAACTGAACATGTATGATCGTGTTTGTGTGTTAGAGGGTGAATATGTGTACGCAGCCGCCAGTGCATAGGAGCGTGAGACTCAAGATATCTTTTTGATATTTGTCAGTGCGGGAGACCCTTGTTCAACAAGTTAATGTGTGCATTATCCCTTTTGTGAGGTGTGTGCATTGACCCTTTTGTGAGGTTAACCGTGAGTATGACAATTATCGTTATGATAAGTGTGTGTCCCCAAGCATACTAATTGATCGCTACCTTAACCGTGTCGATGATCAAGCATACTAATTGTGTAAACAAAACATTGCAACCTATGGTCCTTCTAGGAAATGTTATACAATTCTTGTGAATTAAGATGGAGCGTATAGTATGCTCATCTTCTAGCATGGCTCGTTGTCCCAATATTAAGGCGATCAGTGGCCAGATTTTTGTTAGTATAAAAAAATACGTGAAACTGAGGAGAGTGCGTTTGCTACATCAGCGAAAAAGTAGAAAAAAGTGAAAACAAAATCAAAACATAAGTTTAAAAATGGCTTTAAACGGAGTATATACCACCAAGGCTTTGAATGAAATCGCTGCAGCCATGGAACAACAGCAACTACAACAACAGCAGCAGCAACAACAACAGCAGCCACAACAACAGCAGCAGCAACAACAACAGCAGCCACAACAACATCAGCAACAACAATATCAGCAACTACAACAACAGCAGCAACAATATCTACAACAACAATATCAGGAACTACAACAACAACAACAGCAGCAACAATATCAACAACACCAACAGCAGCAACAATATCAACAACTACAACCACAACAGCAGCAGCAACTACAACAACAGCAACAACAATATCTGCAACTACAACAACAATATCAACAACTATAACCACAACAGCAGCAGCAACTACAACAACAGCAACAACAATATCTACAACTACAACAACAATATCAGCAACTACAACAACAGCAGCAGCAACAATATCAACAACTACAACCACAACAGCAGCAGCAACTACAACAGCAGCAACAACAATATCTGCAACTACAACAACAATATCAACAACTACATCAACAACAACAACAACAGCAACAACAAGAAATGGGTGTAAGCAGAGGAGGCAGGAATAATATAAAACATTGTCAGCTCTGTGATGTGACTCTTCAAAATAATACAAGTTGGTCATATCATAATCGTACAGAGCAGCATAAGAGACGTGTTATTGAACCTGTTGATAACAGGATTTGCAAAAACACTGATTTATTCAATGGAAGGATTCTTCAGTACCTCTTCACCAATACTAAGGCAGGCTTGGTAGAACCCAATGATTTTCTGCAGGAAGCAGGCGAGGCATTCCTGCCCCATCTCTTCGGTGTGCTTGAAGCTCACACTTCTATAAAAGTGAATTTTGAGCTTTTCGCCGAATATGTTTTGTTAAAACAAGAGATTGAATGTATGGAAGTGAAGTCTTTCCAATCAAAAATGGAAGTCTTCACTGTCAATTCTGATTTACAAGAATTGTGCAAGGAGCATACAGAGAAAATAAAGTCGAGAATGGAAAATTTCCAAGAGAAGGATAGTGGATGGGCATTGACTCACATTATCCGATTGGATATGAATGTCAATAAATATAAACCCATCAGAGGATCCTCCTTTATCGCACTACCCAAGAGTTTGAGTAGTAAAAAAGCAATCGTGAACGTCAAAAACAATGACGACTACTGTTTCAAATGGACAGTGATTGCTGCGATAAAGGGAAAAAATCAAAATCCTGAAAGATGTACATCGTATGATGTAAGGATATCTGAACACAGAATCAAAGTGAAAAATATTGTTTTGAACTTTGAAGGTTAAGAGTTCCCACTAAATCCTAAACACATCAATAAGTTTATGGATATGAACCCGTTGATAAGCATAACAGTTTTTGGATATGATCTGGAAAAGGGAAATATAATCGGCCCCATATTCTATCCCAAAGATGTGAAACAACATCACATCAACATGTTGTTGCTGGAAAGCGACGAGAAGGCTCACTATACATGGATTCGAAATCTTTCACGGTAAGTACACACATAAAAATACAAACGCTACAGTCAGGAGCTGACTGTATAAGGCCATGGATTATCATAGTATACCGTAGGCAATAGGTATAGGTATGCATTTCTAGCGCGTACCAAATTTCATTACATGTGCTTCTTCTTGATTTTTTTGGCACAAACTAAGAATGCATATTGCGTCTTGTCGTTTTGTCTAATATCTCACCATTTTCGACAACTGCGATAGATGTTCAGTGGCTGAGTGGACTATGTCCCGGACTCTAAGTCCAATGATATTGAGCGTGTTCGAGGTTCGATTGCTGCCGCGATCAGCATGTGAAATTCTTTTGTAATTCATAATTTTTTTAAAATAAATTAAAAGCTCAAAAACATTAAAGAGGGGCGACGGCGGTAGGCGATTTTTAAGTTTTAGTTACGCAATGTATGTAATTAGAACTTAGTTTTCTTTCGTCGGTACACAACAGCAACTGCAAAACTAATTGTACATATTTATGTATGTATATACAATCGTGTATGTATATTCAATAATGTGTGTTGAAGTGGGACGCCAATACATACATGTGGATATGCAGACATGTATGTATGGGCGTCCCACTCGCACATTCATAACTTTACAAGGGCTTATGATCTATCTCTGGTATTTTCTAGCATTCTAATTGCAAAATATTGAGAGCAAAACAAAATAAGAAACATCCAATTGGAATCTTACTGAACTTGCAAAGTCATAACAGACAAAATACGGAAAGCGTGACATCATTGAATAACGCATTAGTTCTCGTTTTTTTTTATGCGTGCTAAATAATATAAAAATACTTAACTTTAATTATAAATAATTAATATTATTTATAGCTATTTTAATTTGATTGTCTTTCATATGAAAACAAAGTAATGCAAATTTTTTTTTATTTTTATTGAAATTTAATCAAATAATTTAATTTGATTGACTGTAACTTTTGTTTTGGTTTTTAGAATAAAATAAATAAACAAAATAAAATGAGAAATAATTAATAAATGAAAATTCGCACCCGCCTCAACCGGGAGTTGAACACACGAACTCTCTCCCAGCCGTCCACTCGGCCATTGCCTCACTCCTTGGCCCATCGGCAAAGCTGCATTGTGAACCAATTCTGTTACCATACAATGCAAATAAAAAGTTTAATAAAATGCTGTGTGTCTGACGCTAGATTCGAACTTCGGTATGCTTGCGTAAATTAGGTCTGCTTAATTATATATGTTCAAAGTGAGTTTAATTCGTATCATATCTCACTTATTTATAGTCCGATTTTAATGAAATTTTCACATAACGCCCAACAATTTTGGTTGTTGAGTTAATATTGTAGTTTTTAAATAGTTATTACTGATTTACAGAGGCGGGAAGGGGCGTGTCCAAATTTTAAAAAAACTTTGAGACACTGCAATATATACCATGGGCTAAAAATTTGACAACGAAATCGAAATTCAACATAAAAAACGCCATAGAATTCAAAGACAAGATAAATGACGAAAACATCAACGATGACGAAATACTCGTCTCTTTCGACGTAGTGTCACTTTTCCCCAGCATACCATTAGACTTAGCTTTATCAGCTATAAAATCAAAATGGACACAAATACAACAACATACTGACATACCTGAACAAACTTTCCTAGAAATAGTTAAGTTCTGCATCGTAGAAAACAGATACTTCAAATATGAAGACACAATTTTCTCGCAATTAAAAGGTATGCCAATGGGTTCCCCAGCTTCACCCATAATTGCAGACATTGTAATGGAAAAATTATTGACGAACACCTTGCAAAAATTGAAAACAAAACCACGACTACTAACAAAAAATGTCGATGACCTGTTTGCAATTACAAAGTCCAACGAAACAGAAAACATACTCCTCGAACTTAATTCGTACCATAAAAACATAAAATTCACAATGGAGAAAGAACAAAACAATAAGCTACCATATTTGGATTCAACAATAAATAGAGTAGGAGGAAAATTAAAATTAAAATGGTACAAGAAAACGATGGCATCTGGAAGACTAATTAATCACAATTCGAAACATCCAAGGACGATGATAATCAATACAGCAAGAGGCTGTATTAAACGAATGTTTGACATTTCTGACAAAATGTACCACAAAGAAGTTAAGAAGGAAGTAACAAAAATACTTAAGGACAACGACTTTCCAAAACCCTTAATCAATAAACTTATTCAAAAATATCAGAATACACCGAGGGACAGTAAAAATAGACAATTAAAATTATATAAATCTCTCATCTATGTACCTACACTATCCGAAAGATTAATGAAATCTGACTGTTACAATAGTAGAGAAGTACAAATAGCACATACACCGTTCCATACACTGAGGCATCTTTATAGTAACACAAAGTCAAAAATAACTGCACTAGAGAAAAATATTGTTATATATAAAATTCCTTGCAGTGGCAACACTACTGAAACATGCAATGGAGTGTATGTAGGAACGACAAAATTAAAATTAAAAACAAGATTAACGCAACACAAATCTGATTTTAAATTACGCCACCAATGTACAACACAAAAAACAGCTCTCATGACCATGCAAACAAACACCACTCTCCCAATTTTGACGCAACAACAATACTACAACAAGAACAACACTATGCTAAACTCTAGAAATGCTACACATAATTAACACACCAACACAAGATAGATTAAACTACAAAACGGACACAGAAAATTGCGCTCATATATACAGACATTTATTTCCTAAGCTAGTTAGGAACTCCGCGCCCGCAAGAGCAGACGTGTCAAATCAATGTATGTAATTTAGTATTGTTCAGTTTAGTTTTTAGTTTTATAAACATTGTTAAACATTTTTTCCATTTTGTATTTTTGTAATGTGTTTTTAGCCCTGAAGACGGTTTACCGAAGTGTAACCGAAATATATCGGAAAAATAAAAATTAAAACAAATTGTTTTTATTTGAACCTTGACCTCGAGCCAGCTATAATGAGTGTAATAAATAAAGGTCGCCAAAACTCTATAATAATATATATATATATAATTTTAAAAAGAATAAAGCATGTGTTTGAATATATTTATAGGATTTCATTTTTATGTACCCAACTATCTTGAGAGGTGGGGAAACCTAGCCAACGTACAAATACTCTATCCCCTTTTCGTTTTAAAAATTTTTTCCACTAGATATGTATGTGGGAAATGTGTTTTCTTTATCTCTTGCTTATAAAACCCTCCCTCAATAGGGTTTCCATTTAGGTCATCGAGTAAATATGTAGTTGGAAACGTTCTTTGAATTTTCCGAATTCTAAAAATTTCTGTTGTCCAATTTGGAGTATAGCCCTTTTCAAATACATGTTTGTATTTACTTATACGCACAAGATCACCTTGACGCAAGTTTTTGTCTATAAATATTTTTATATGATTATATGCTGTCTTCAGAATTTTTTCCTCATTAGCCTTGGTTACATTAATTGGCTTCTCTTGTATGGTTCTATGCTTTCGATTATTATATTCATCAATTAATTGCTTGTATATTTGAACCCACTTATATGATCCATTAAAACTGAACTCACGCCACATTAGTTCTTTCAGTGTTCTATTAAAACGTTCAACAATTGATGCCTTTAGGGAACTGAATGTAGAGTAGTGGTTGATTTCATAAGAGTGCATTAATGCTTTGAAATGTGTATTATAGAATTCAGTTCCGTTATCAGTTTGTAAATTTTTTGGTGCACCACGACCAGACTTGAATATTTGTTCCATTGCCTGTGCTACTTCTTTAGCATTTTTTGTTTTTAATGCTTCACCCCACGCATATTTTGAAAAACAATCTATAACAGTTAGAAGATAGCGGAACCCATTATTCGATGAAATCAACAAATAAACTTCAATTTGTACTCCCACAAATATAAAGTTTAAAAAATAGGGTAATGAATTTATAATAGTGCATTTTTTTTTCATTGTTTTTTCTTTTCTTTTTGTTTTACGATTTCAGCAATTTTTTTATTGATTTCAGTATACTTTGTATAGCAAGTGTTAATAAAGTTGGTTCAATGAATTGATTAATTAATTTAGAAAATCATATTTGTGTGCAATAAAATTCTTTTCACTTACCCCGACAAGACCCTTGGTACCAAATTGATTTACGGTGTGTGTTGCTGCCTTGATACATAATTATAATGTTTATGGCACACACATAATTATCAGTTCACTTTGAAGGAGCTGATTATTTTTCCTATATTTGAATTTTTGCATAACCATTAGCATAATGGATGAAGAATGTTTTTGCGAAAATTTATAAAAATGAAAACAAATTATTCAAACTATTTTAAAACAAATTTTCAGATCCTATTGTTCTAGGGCTAAGGTTGGCTCAGTCGCGCCAGGGCTACCGTTACAAGAAATTTGTATTGGTGCTGAGACCCTGGTCGAGGGGGTGGTAGATGTTTGGTTGGTCGAGGGGGGGGGGGGAGGCAAAGGCTTTTCAAACGGTGAGGTCGACTTGAAGGTGATGCGCAGAGTGGGTTGGCCCGTCAGCAATCAGTAACGGGGAAAATACCGCATACCTAGTGTCCTTTTTACAGTTTGAGAGTCTCAGGGCCGGGATGTCGACCGTCAGCTCTGAGACTTTCGCCCTGCGGCTGTACTAGAAGTTTCAGTGAAACTTCAGTACAGTGAGAACACACAGACGTGCGTTACTCCCCTCTACCAATATTGCTGACTTTTCACACCTACACACCTCTACACACACCTACAGACACTCGCATCTGACACAAATCCAACAGCAAGGCGTGTTTTTTGGTGGTGAAGAATTTTCCTGTGTTTTTGCGGTTTTCCTGCCTCGAACTCTGACCTGAAAGAGCAAGGTGCTTGGTCAAAGTCTGCTGCTTCTGTAGGAATACTCACTGCGAAGTTCTCCGGGTCCTGGAATCCATACCGTGAGTTTTTCCCAGGTCACATCACTGCGTTTATTGGTGGTGGGGGCGGGGAGAGCGCCGCGAGGGCTTAGTGAAAGTACAAATCTAATTTTCACTAAACTTTTCCTCGCTTTCTCCTTTTCCAAATCACGCCATTGTGGCCGGCGGCACTGTTGAAGAACCAGCTGATAGCGCTGCCAGCTGATCGCAGCGGCAGGGAGCTTTTGGCGTTGCCAGATTGGCAAGGACGGACTCCGGTGCGGCGTTGCCAGATCGGCCCACGATCACAAAGGCGCGAAACACCAACTTTTTAAATATAAATTCAAATTTAAATCTTAAAAAAGTTTCAATTTTATTAATTTAAAAGCGAACAGCTGTTGACAGACCAAACACCAACTGGTATTTGGATAGATATTCTGGCGGTGGGCCCTGCCCCCTCTGGGCTAAGCCAAATGGACACGGAGCAGGATCATGACCCCTTCCGCAGAAGACCAGTGCTGCTACGTACCCCTGAGAAAGTTGGGCCGGCATTGCACACGCTGCCAATCGGGTATTTGGATCGCAAATGATCCAAAATCTTCAAAGGACGCAATTGCCAAAATGGGCAGCATTCTGGAAGGATTATCGGCCGTTATCTTCAACAAAGGTCAGCGGCATATAAACCAACTCATGAAGGATGAGATCACAAATCTCATGAGCATTCAGAAGAAGGCTTCAACGCTATGTGGGAACGTGAACACGCATACTTGCTCAGTAGGAGTTGCCAGTATTAGCAAGTCAACCCAAACGGACAGTGCGACGCTTGTGCAACACACTTTCACCGAAAGAGAGATGGATGGACCAAAGTCCAACGACCGCCAAAGAGGAGAGTCAGACAGGATGCCATTGTACTGACGGGCCAAGGTTGTTCCTATGCCGACTTACTCAAGTCAGTTAGAGGCGACCCCTCGCTCCAGCACTTGAGTGGAGACGTCCAGGCTGTTCGAAAAACAGCAAAAAGAGACCTGCTGCTTCGGCTCAACAAAGCCCGAGCCCACAGCACTAAGGAGCTAGAGGAAGCCGTAGGCAAGGCAATCGGAGACCGAGCTGCAGTCAAAGCATTGGCAGACTTAGCAGACATTGTCATCAGGGACGAGCTGGTCACAAAGGCGGTGGACTCGGCTCTTGAAGGAAACGAGGCCACAATCAGATCTCTGAGAATGACACAGTATGGCATGCAAATCGCGCTTCTGTCTCTGCCAGTAGCAAAGGCAAGGAAACTAACTGGGCAGGGGAAAATCCGCATTGGGTGGACTGTGTGCCGTATCCAGATGCAACCGAGGCTCAAGCGGTGCTTTAAATGCTTTGATTTTGGGCATATCGCAGCCAACTGCAAGAGCCAGGCAGACAATTCTGGAAAATGCTACAAGTGTGGCCTTCCTGGACACAAAGCCAAAGGATGCGAAAATGCACCCAACTGTCTTTTGTGCACGAAAGACACAATCATGTAACAGGCAGTTACAAATGCCCGGCATTCAAGGAGGCTATTAAAAACTTAAAATGCTAAGGCTCCTCCAGGCCGTCAGCCGTCAGAGACAGTAAGGGGAACAAAATGTAACCACAGCTTTGGTTGTGGTACGTGCCGTCCTTACTCCTACTGACGGAAGTGCGGCTATACTCTTCACGTGAGGGCGGCTGGAAGCAGACCCCTAGTACGGTCATGTCTCTGCTAGGGGTGCTGACTAATTGTCAGCGGGCGAAGATCGTGAATCTATAAATCACCCCAATCCAAGGCGGAACAGCATACGGTAATGGATGCATGGCCAGGGGGTAGCCCGGTCTCTAGTATGCGGACTCTGGATACCTGTCGCCCTCCAGTTTTATTCAGACTTCCCACGGTACGCGGGCTATGCCGTGGGTGACCTTCCCTTCCCGTCAACTCATGGGACCAAATTAATGGAAACTTTTAAAAATGTAGATAAGTCTGATGCGACTTCAACAGCATCAACCCAGGGTGAAGCTTTCACGGCCGACCCCAACATCAGCACTGCAGCTACTGGGCTGCTGGCCTCCACCCCCAATACTACGGGTCTCGACCCTAGTATTACAGGGGACTCGGATAGCCACGTAAGTGCTGCTTTCTCGTCCACCAACTGTGCAGGCACACAGCAGAACGTCGAGGTGATGTCCTTTGACGCAGAAGCTGACTGTGACCTAATCAGCTTTGCTGACGACGCTTCTGTGGCCTCTCAGAGGTCAGGCCTCACGGAAGCAGGCTCCCAAATCCAGACACTGCGACTGGACTCGGGGAACGCCTTTGTCAAGATGAATACCCGCGAGAAGAAGCTCTTCAAAGCTGCAATCGCGAAGGGTTCGAGCAGAGCAGAGACTCTTGCAATCACCACTGCGCCCCGGCGGAAACCAAGGCCAAGCGGACTCGCGTGGATGATACTCTCCCCGAACCCCAAGGGTCTTCAAAGAAGCCCAAAAAGACTCATGTTGAGTCCACAAAGCCACTCTACAGCCAAGTGGAAAGCAGTGTGAAATTGGGCTTCACTTCGGCTGACTTAACCAAACCGCTTACACCGGAGCAGATGGCTACGGTGCAAGACAGCATCCTTAAGGCGAAGCGGCTGCCCTCCACATCTGGAGTCGGTCCAGGTTTCGAGGGCTGTATACCCCGAAACGAGTGGCTGCTCCTGGTGTGTGAGGACAGCAGCACTGCTGAATGGGTCAGGGGCGCTGCTGGACACATCAAGTCCATCAGCGGCCTTGACATAAAACTATTGGAGGAAACTGAGTTCCCGAAAGCTCACCTCATCAGAGGTTACTTCCCCAATAGTGCTGATCTCCCACCCGCCACCATTCTGGAGTACTTGGGTCTCCAGAATGTTGAACGCTTCCCAACGGAGCTGTGGCGGGTGGTACAACACAGCCTTAACGGCAAGAAGACGCACCTCGCGATGATGGTCGACGAGAAGTCGTACAAGACCCTGACGAATCTCAAGGGTAATGTTAAATTCCGCTTTGGCCGAGTTAAACTTATCCTAAAGAACTCCCCCGTCAGGGCCACCCCCACTCCTGCCCTGCCATCTTCCCCATCTCCAACCATTCCCCCCTATCAGCGCTCCTCCGGCAGCGGCAACGGTGGCCTCCACCGGCGTGACAGCATTGGCCGCTGCTGCGGTGGCGTCTACCAGCGACGCAGCCGTAGTGGCGCCGATTACCTCCATCCCCAAACCCCAAGTCATTGTGGTGACTGCCCCCAAGCCCACAACGGGCCGTACGAGGCCCTCTTGTCCCTTCAAGACCCACCACCAGCGCAGTGCGGAAACATCCCGCAAGGATACCTCCGGCGACCGTGGTCGCAAGGCGACCTCCCCCGAGCAGTTCCTCCAGACTGCCGAAGGGCATCCGAGGCAACGACTCTCGGGGGGGGCAAGGCAGGTGGCCTTGTAACCAAAGCCTTAAAGGAGGATGCTGAGCGCCTTTAAGGGGCTCCAGGCGAATCTGCACCACGCCAGAGGAGCGTCCGCCACCCTGTGCAGAATCGTCTGTGAGGATGCAATCGACCTGGCTCTCGTCCAAGAGCCATGGTTGATCGGTGGCCACATCCGTGGATTATCATGCGGATCATGTAAGTTATTATATGACCGTATGGGTGGTGCCCCTCGCACTGCAATTGTTGCAAATAACAATGTGAGACACTTCCCTTTATTAAATTTCATCCACAGAGACCTGGTGGCAACGGCTATTGAGGTAGCCACGGCTGAAGGTGTCCGGGAGGTATTGATCGCCTCTGGCTACTTCCCGGGCGACGTGGATGACGTCCCCCCCATAGAGGTTCAGCGGTTAGTGGATTTCTGCCGCCTGCACAACAAGCCGCTCGTGATCGGCTGCGATGCCAATGCGCACCACACGATCTGGGGTAGCAGCGACGTAAACAAACGTGGTGAGTCCCTTTTAGAGTATCTATTGTGTTGTCAATTAGATGTTGCTAATATAGGGTGTAAGCCAACCTTTGTTAACGCCATTAGGGAAGAGGTTTTGGACCTTACCCTAGTCAGTAACTCTATTGGGAGTTCGCTGATTAACTGGCGGGTCACAGACGAAGCCACCTTGTCGGACCATCAGCACATCAGGTTCGACCTACCTGGCCAAGTCGAGATCCGTCAGAATTTCTTCTGTCCCAAAAAGACCAATTGGGTACTTTTCAAAGCCTCTGAGGCTTTTAAAGCAGACTTGTTGATCAGCAACCCAAATTCTATCAGTGAGATAGAACTTGCTGCCAACCTGCTTCAAGATGTGCTAATCACATCCTTCGAGGACAGCTCTGCTCGGAAGACGTTAAGTGTCAACCGTAAAGTTAAACGCGATACGTGGCGCAGCTACTGTGGTAGCATGGAATCGCTGCCAGAGGCAGCGAGACAGCACAAAGTATTAGCTAAAGGGTCATCTAATGGCATAGGGCTTCTTAAAAGACCAGATGGCTCTTTCACCCAAGATCGCAGGGAAGCACTTGACCTTCTACTCTACTTCTACTTCTACTTCTACTTCTACTTCTTTCCAGCACTTCTACAAAACAGCCTGGATCACATTCTCGATCCGCTGGTCGGCCTTCTTAGAGCTAGTCTTACCTGGGGATACATACCCATCTCTTGGAGGAGAGTCAATGTGGTATTCATTCCCAAACAGGGGAATCATCCCCCTGACCAGCCTAAATCATATCGGCCGATCAGTCTCACTTCCTTTCTGCTTAAAACAGCGGAAAGGCTTGTAGACCTGCACATACGGTGCCTTCTACAGAAAACCTATCCCCTGCATCCCACGCAGTTTGCGTATATAGCTGGAAGATCGACTGAGGTTGCTCTCCACAAGCTAGTTGGTAAAATCGAGGGAGCCTTCGTAGCCAAGAATATTGCTCTGTGCTCGTTTCTTGGTATAGAGGGCGCCTTCGACAATACCGGCTATGGGTCTATTTCTGCGGCGCTAGAGCGCAGAAATATCGCCCGTCCCCTAATCCGATGGATTGATGCTATGCTCAAACTATAATCTCCTCTACCTTGGACTCCAAGACTGCTTTCATGAGTGCGGTTAAAGGATGTCCCCAGGGAGGGGTCCTATCCCCCTTACTCTGGTCCTTAGTAGTGGATGAGCTACTGAGTATTCTCGCTGAACAGGGCGTGCAAGCAATCGGCTATGCTGACGACCTGGCTCTCATAGTGAACGGGAACTTTGCCAACACCGTGGCAGAACTGATGCAATCTGCTCTGAACACGGTTAGTAGATGGTGCCAAGATGTAGGTCTTAGCATCAATCCTCAAAAGGCGATTATCGTTCCCTTCACTAAGCGCTATTCCGTTAGCATAGGTCAATTGCACATTGGCGGTTCTCCCGTGGGACTCTCCAACGAAGTCAAATATCTAGGGGTAACTCTTGATAAAAGACTGAATTGGAATTCCCATCTAAACAACACCCTATCAAAGGCAACTCATGCCATGTGGGCATGTAGAAGATTCTTTGGTAGGACCTGGGGTCTCAAATCATGCACCATTCGGTGCTTATTTGAGATGATGGTAAGACCCATCGTCACCTACGCCGCTATTGTGTGGTGGCCCAAGGTTACGCAGGTCACCGCCATCAAAAAATGCACTAAACTGCATAGGCTGCTTTGCCTCTCTCTGACTGGTGCACTTCGTACCTGTCCCACAGGAGCAATGGTGTCAATCTTGAACCTGACTCCGCTGCATATCCGAATAAAAGAAGTTGCTGCTATGAGCCTTCTTAGAATTAAGCTCCAATCTGGGCTTCTAGCTACCGAATCAGGGCATGCTAGACCAATCAAAGATATTCCTGGCTTAGAGATCTGCACTAGATTAGATTCTATGACCAAGGAACTCCTCTTTGGTGCAAAATTCAGAACCCTTATCCCAGACCGGAGGGACTGGGATGCTGGCAACCCCATCAGTGACCCCCACGGCATACACTAGTATACCGACGGGTCAAAGACTGATCAGGGGGTTGGAGCCGGGATACATGGTCCCAACTCCAAAACCTCGATTACTCGTGGGCAAGTGGCCCACGGTTTTTCAATCCGAGGTTCACGCCATCGAGTTCTGCTGCCGTCTTATCCTTGAGAAGGGGATCAGAGGAGCGAACATTTACATCTTCTCGGACAGCCAAGCTGCCATACTAGCCCTCTCCTCAAAAAGAGTAGGTTCACGTATGGTGTCTGACTGCTGGAACTGACTCCAGAGGCTGTCCAATAGAAACAGAGTTACCCTCCTTTGAGTACCTGGTCACTCTGGTTTCGAGGGCAACGAGCTAGCGGATGAACTAGCTAGGGCGGGGTCATCAACACCTCTGCATGGCCCCGAACCATTCTGCGGCGTGGGGTGGTCAACCATCTCATCTCTTGTGAGAACCTGGGCAGATAGGTTGACCGAACGCTATTGGTTATTCCAACCAGGGATGAGGCAGGCTAGAGAGCTTATGAATCCCTCAGTTAAACAAATTTACTCTCTAGGAGAGATCTCTATCTCCTTACTGGTTACCTTAGTGGTCACCACGTGGTGAACTATCACCTCGTTAAAATGCGTTTGTCCTCAGATGCAGAATGCATGCTCTGTAAAGAGGACGACAAAACCACCAAGCACATCCTGTGTGATTGCCCAGCCTTGGTATGTTTTAGGAGGAAGCATCTGTAACAGCTGAATACCCTAGCATACTGCAATAACCATATCTGTTAAATAACATACACTGTAAAAGTAGAATAAGAACAAGAAGAATAAAAGACAGTCTAAAACGTAAAGCGAGAGAGACGAGACCTACAACTTCAGAAGTGGGATAACGGAATAACGGAATAAAAAAAATTTTCACACATTCACATATACATACATATGTGTTGATAATTTTTTTTAATCCCCTCGCCTACAAGAAAAACATAAATTACACAAGTAAAATGGAGCCGATCGCAGTGGAGGACTACACCGCAATGCAATTGCGAAATTGGCTGGACAAGCTGGACATGCCAAGAACGGGCAATAAAGCGGCGTTGGCCGCGCGTATCAACGAAGTGCCGCCAGAGGTTCGAGGATCATGCCCAGGATTAGATGAAGACTCAATTGAAAAGTGACCAATTAGCAACGTCAAACCAAGGGACACTACACTGATGCAGACAGGCAACGACATGCCTCATACCGACGCCGAAAACGCTAGTGACGCCGATGATGACGTAGAAGAGACACACAACGAGAACATGATGATGCAAGCCCATGTGGAAAATAATTTGACAGCGCAATTGGAATCACTTCGTAGTCGATTTCAGTTACTCCAATTGGAAAATGACGCGGTAAAAGCTCAAACTGGGCGTAATGTTAGTGTGACAATGGGACCAGTCGCCAACACGAAGTGGCAACGCTAACAGCTGTAGCTCACGATACTCACATCTCTGGCAGAAACAATATCACACTGACAATGGCAAAAGAAATGAAAACCGATTTTGACGGCAACTACCCAATCAAAGTACCAATAAATATTTGGGTGTCACAGTGAAAGACGATTGCCAGCATGTACGAACTTAGTGACGATAATGTGCGTGTGCTCATAATGTCGAAATTGAAAGACCAAGCTCAGGTATGGTTGCACTCAAATACAAATTTATTGACAATGCCCGTTGAAGAGTTATTGAGTCAGTAGATAGGAAATGGGGGTTCTGGTGCAAAAAGTGGGGTGAGGTGTTTCCGGTACGTGAGGGATAAAAAGGTCGGTGAGGGATAAAAAGGTCGGTGAGGGGTAAAAAGGTATATACGTGAGGTGGTCCCCTGTTACATAGGTAAAAAAGGTCAGGTGTCATATGGGCGCGGGTTCTAAAAAAGTCAGGTGTAATATGGGCGCGGGTTCTAGGACAATGGGCGCGGGTTCTGGTGCAAAAAGGTCGGTGAGGGGTAAAAAGGTAGGTACGTGAGGGATAAAAAGGTAGGTACGTGAGGTGGTCCCCTATCACTGAGGTAAAAAAGGTCAGGTGTAATATGGGTGCGGGTTCTAGAGGGTGTGTAAATGAAGGTAATGGGTTGTGAGGAGGGGGATTAGGTAATAAAGGATCCTAATAAACATGTCGATCGGTTATTTGTAGGTCAAAATAGGGATAATTAATGGGTTTTGGGTATATGAGTAGGTGATAAAATAGTGTGGGAAGTGTTAAAGGTTGATAGTGTGAGCATGTGAAACTGAGCACGCATGATCATGTTTGCATGCGCACGTGCCACAGGGTGAATGTGTTCGAGGGTGTATGCGTGTGTGGTATCTTAATGATATTCGTGAGTCCGAGAGACCCTAGTTCAACAAGTGCGCATGCGCACGTGCCACGGGGTAAATGTGTTCGAGGTTGTGTGTGCGTGTGCGGTATTAAAGGTTGCGAGGTGAGCGTGTGAAACTGAACAAGAATGTATTGTCCCTTTTGGGGGTTAGCCGTGATATTTGACAGTCCGGGAGACCCTAGTTCAACAAGTTTATGTGTTCGAGGAAGGTTGAGAGGTGAGCGTGTGAAACTGAACATGTATGATCGTGTTTGTGTGTTAGAGGGTGAATATGTGTACGCAGCCGCCAGTGCATAGGAGCGTGAGACTCAAGATATCTTTTTGATATTTGTCAGTGCGGGAGACCCTTCTTCAACAAGTTAATGTGTGCATTATCCCTTTTGTGAGGTGTGTGCATTGTCCCTTTTGTGAGGTGTGTGCATTGTCCCTTTTGTGAGGTTAACCGTGAGTATGACAATTATCGTTATGATAAGTGTGTGTCCCCAAGCATACTAATTGATCGCTACCTTAACCGTGTCGATGATCAAGCATACTAATTGTGTAAACAAAACATTGCAACCTATGGTCCTTCTAGGAAATGTTATACAATTCTTGTGAATTAAGATGGAGCGTATAGTATGCTCATCTTCTAGCATGGCTCGTTGTCCCAATATTAAGGCGATCAGTGGCCAGATTTTTGTTAGTATAAAAAAATACGTGAAACTGAGGAGAGTGCGTTTGCTACATCAGCGAAAAAGTAGAAAAAAGTGAAAACAAAATCAAAACATAAGTGTAAAAATGGCTTTAAACGGAGTATATACCACCAAGGCTTTGAATGAAATCGCTGCAGCCATGGAACAACAGCAACTACAACAACAGCAGCAGCAACAACAACAGCAGCCACAACAACAGCAGCAGCAACAACAACAGCAGCCACAACAACATCAGCAACAACAATATCAGCAACTACAACAACAGCAGCAACAATATCTACAACAACAATATCAGGAACTACAACAACAACAACAGCAGCAACAATATCAACAACACCAACAGCAGCAACAATATCAACAACTACAACCACAACAGCAGCAGCAACTACAACAGCAGCAACAACAATATCTGCAACTACAACAACAATATCAACAACTACATCAACAACAACAACAACAGCAACAACAAGAAATGGGTGTAAGCAGAGGAGGCAGGAATAATATAAAACATTGTCAGCTCTGTGATGTGACTCTTCAAAATAATACAAGTTGGTCATATCATAATCGTACAGAGCAGCATAAGAGACGTGTTATTGAACCTGTTGATAACAGGATTTGCAAAAACACTGATTTATTCAATGGAAGGATTCTTCAGTACCTCTTCACCAATACTAAGGCAGGCTTGGTAGAACCCAATGATTTTCTGCAGGAAGCAGGCGAGGCATTCCTGCCCCATCTCTTCGGTGTGCTTGAAGCTCACACTTCTATAAAAGTGAATTTTGAGCTTTTCGCCGAATATGTTTTGTTAAAACAAGAGATTGAATGTATGGAAGTGAAGTCTTTCCAATCAAAAATGGAAGTCTTCACTGTCAATTCTGATTTACAAGAATTGTGCAAGGAGCATACAGAGAAAATAAAGTCGAGAATGGAAAATTTCCAAGAGAAGGATAGTGGATGGGCATTGACTCACATTATCCGATTGGATATGAATGTCAATAAATATAAACCCATCAGAGGATCCTCCTTTATCGCACTACCCAAGAGTTTGAGTAGTAAAAAAGCAATCGTGAACGTCAAAAACAATGACGACTACTGTTTCAAATGGACAGTGATTGCTGCGATAAAGGGAAAAAATCAAAATCCTGAAAGATGTACATCGTATGATGTAAGGATATCTGAACACAGAATCAAAGTGAAAAATATTGTTTTGAACTTTGAAGGTTAAGAGTTCCCACTAAATCCTAAACACATCAATAAGTTTATGGATATGAACCCGTTGATAAGCATAACAGTTTTTGGATATGATCTGGAAAAGGGAAATATAATCGGCCCCATATTCTATCCCAAAGATGTGAAACAACATCACATCAACATGTTGTTGCTGGAAAGCGACGAGAAGGCTCACTATACATGGATTCGAAATCTTTCACGGTAAGTACACACATAAAAATACAAACGCTACAGTCAGGAGCTGACTGTATAAGGCCATGGATTATCATAGTATACCGTAGGCAATAGGTATAGGTATGCATTTCTAGCGCGTACCAAATTTCATTACATGTGCTTCTTCTTGATTTTTTTGGCACAAACTAAGAATGCATATTGCGTCTTGTCGTTTTGTCTAATATCTCACCATTTTCGACAACTGCGATAGATGTTCAGTGGCTGAGTGGACTATGTCCCGGACTCTAAGTCCAATGATATTGAGCGTGTTCGAGGTTCGATTGCTGCCGCGATCAGCATGTGAAATTCTTTTGTAATTCATAATTTTTTTAAAATAAATTAAAAGCTCAAAAACATTAAAGAGGGGCGACGGCGGTAGGCGATTTTTAAGTTTTAGTTACGCAATGTATGTAATTAGAACTTAGTTTTCTTTCGTCGGTACACAACAGCAACTGCAAAACTAATTGTACATATTTATGTATGTATATACAATCGTGCAATAATGTGTGTTGAAGTGGGACGCCAATACATACATGTGGATATGCAGACATGTATGTATGGGCGTCCCACTCGCACATTTTCTAGCATTCTAATTGCAAAATATTGAGAGCAAAACAAAATAAGAAACATCCAATTGGAATCTTACTGAACTTGCAAAGTCATAACAGGCAAAATACGGAAAGCGTGACATCATTGAATAACGCATTAGTTCGCGTTTTTTTTATGCGTGCTAAATAATATAAAAATACTTAACTTTAATTATAAATAATTAATATTATTTATAGCTATTTTAATTTGATTGTCTTTCATATGAAAACAAAGTAATGCAAATTTTTTTTATTTTTATTGAAATTTAATCAAATAATTTAATTTGATTGACTGTAACTTTTGTTTTGGTTTTTAGAATAAAATAAATAAACAAAATAAAATGAGAAATAATTAATAAATGAAAATTCGCACCCGCCTCAACCGGGAGTTGAACACACGAACTCTCTCCCAGCCGTCCACTCGGCCATTGCCTCACTCCTTGGCCCATCGGCAAAGCTGCATTGTGAACCAATTCTGTTACCATACAATGCAAATAAAAAGTTTAATAAAATGCTGTGTGTCTGACGCTAGATTCGAACTTCGGTATGCTTGCGTAAATTAGGTCTGCTTAATTATATATGTTCAAAGTGAGTTTAATTCGTATCATATCTCACTTATTTATAGTCCGATTTTAATGAAATTTTCACATAACGCCCAACAACTTTGGTTGTTGAGTTAATATTGTAGTTTTTAAATAGTTATTACTGATTTACAGAGGCGGGAAGGGGCGTGTCCAAATTTTAAAAAAAACTTTGAGACACTGCAATATATACGTATGTTGTCACAAAATTTGATGACTCTAGCTCTTATAGTTTCTGAGATCCAGGTGTTCATACAGACAGACAGACGGACAGACAGACATGGCTCAATCGACTCGGCTACTGATACTGATTCAGAATATATATAGTTTATGGGGTCGGAGATGCCTCCTTCTGCCTGTTACACACATTTCCGTTCCGACAAACACAATAGACCATGAATTTTTTTAAAATCCATGGCCTAAAAACAAAAAAAATTATTTTATTTATTTAATGTCAACTAATGGCAGTCGACTGGGTAAAGAATTAACAATAAAATTTAAGGATTAAAATTGTAATGAAATGTAAAAATAATTATTAATATTTTATTTTATTTAAATTAAAATTAAATTTAAAAATTAAAATTTAAAATTTAAACTGGGATAATAAAAGAAACCGATCCAACATTTGTTGCAAAGGGATCAATCAGATCGGTGGATTAGTGTTAATTGTTATTAAGTGTTATTAAGTGTTAAGTAGTTAAGAATGGATAGTTTGATCAAATTAAGGGAGGACTCTGAATTGAAAACTCTAAACAATCTATTGTAATCAGCACAGAGAACTCGAAAGGGATCATGCAAGCTATAATTATTATGACAAAAGTCATAATGTATTTTAGTACTTATAATTACCATATACCATATATACTAATTTTATATATATATATTTTCTTCATAGATTGATAAGATCACAGACTGTGGCTCACAAGTGTAGACAATGGTTCTGCAATATTTGCGTGAACTATTCTTCGAGTGAGGCAGCAGCCAGTCGTCATCACGAGATATGCAGCAAGAAGGTGTGTCAACTACCTTCTGGAAAAAATGCAGTTCTTCGCTATAAGAACTATCAGAAGGAAGTTAAGGTACCATTCGCTGTCTACGCTGATTTCGAAGCCATTCTTCAACCGAAGAATGATATTGTGAGTGAGAAAATGTTAGATGTTAATTTACATTTACCCATATCATATGCATACTATATAAAGTGTGCATATGATAATGAGTTAAGTAGCTTTAAGTTAGAAACAAGTGAGAGGGCCAGTTCAGCATTTATAGATAGATTAGTAAAGAATCTTACAAATATTGATGATAGGTATCTATCAAAAAATGTTCCGATTCAAATGAGTTTTGATGATGAAGTAGAGTGCAGCACCCCTGTTAGAAGATAGAGTTAGAGATCATTGCCATTTTACAGGTAAATTCAGGGGTGCTGCACACAATTCCTGTAACTTGAAATACATATAAAGTACCGAATTTTTACCAGTATTTTTTCATAATTTCACTAGGTATGATTTTCACTTGTTTATTAACGAGTTGGCAAATATAGCTGGACAACTTAGCGTAGTGCCCCTCAATAAGGAACAATATATTTCAGTTTCAAAATTTCTTCCAATGTCCGATGGAAAGAATTTAGAGATTCGTTTTCTAGATTCTTTCCGTTTCATGTCATCTTCGTTAGATAAATTAGCGTCTAACCTAGATGATACACAAATGTCCACTACCAGACAAATGTTTGAGGGTTTGTTTCCCTATGAACATTTAAGTTCAGTTGATAGACTTGAAGAAACTTCTCTACCACCAAGAGAAGCTTTTTACAGTAAATTAACTGAATCCGAATGTTCAGAAGAAAGCTATGCACATGCACAAGATGTCTGGAACAAGTTTTCATGCACAACTCTAAAGGATTATTTAGAGTTGTACTTGAAAACTGATGTTCTGCTATTGGCAGACGTCTTTGAAAACTTCAGACTCTTATGTATTAGCATATACTCTCTAGACCCTGCTCAGTTCTTCACTACTCCAGGGTTATCTTGGGACGCCATGTTAAAAAGTACCGAGATTGAATTGGATCTTCTTACAGATATTGATATGTATAGATTCATTCAATCAGGTATACGTGGCGGTCTAGTGCAATGCACCAAAAAATATACAAAAGCGAATAATAAATATCTACCGGAATATGATGAAACAATAGATTCTTCATATCTGCAACCCCACAAAAAAAATGGTTGTCATCATCTGGGTATGCGGCATATGCAGTTATATGTATTTTGGGTCGCTGAATCCGAATCCGGGGTCAGAAATTCTCCATAACATCTGGATTTCGACCTAACCTCAAAAAACCGAAACAATAAACAATTTATTTTAAAAGAAATTGGAGTGGTTTTTAGGCCATGGATTTTAAAAAAATTCATGGTCTATTGTGTTTGTCAGAACGGAAATGTGCGTAACAGGCAGAAGGAGGCATTTCCGACCCCATAAACTATATATATTCTGAATCAGTATCAGTAGCCGAGTCGATTGAGCCAAGTCTGTCTGTCCGTCTGTCTGTCTGTATGAACACCTGGATCTCAGAAGCTATAAGAGCTAGAGTCATCAAATTTTGTGACAACATACGTATATATTGCAGTGTCTCAAAGTTTTTTTTAAAATTTGGACACGCCCCTTCCCGCCTCTGTAAATCAGTAATAACTATTTAAAAACTACAATATTAACTCAACAACCAAAGTTGTTGGGCGTTATGTGAAAATTTCATTAAAATCGGACTATAAATAAGTGAGATATGATACGAATTAAACTCACTTTGAACATATATAATTAAGCAGACCTAATTTACGCAAGCATACCGAAGTTCGAATCTAGCGTCAGACACACAGCATTTTATTAAACTTTTTATTTGCATTGTATGGTAACAGAATTGGTTCACAATGCAGCTTTGCCGATGGGCCAAGGAGTGAGGCAATGGCCGAGTGGACGGCTGGGAGAGAGTTCGTGTGTTCAACTCCCGGTTGAGGCGGGTGCGAATTTTCATTTATTAATTATTTCTCATTTTATTTTGTTTATTTATTTTATTCTAAAAACCAAAACAAAAGTTACAGTCAATCAAATTAAATTATTTGATTAAATTTCAATAAAAATAAAAAAAATTTGCATTACTTTGTTTTCATATGAAAGACAATCAAATTAAAATAGCTATAAATAATATTAATTATTTATAATTAAAGTAAAGTATTTTTATATTATTTAGCACGCATAAAAAAAACGCGAACTAATGCGTTATTCAATGATGTCACGCTTTCCGTATTTTGTCTGTTATGACTTTGCAAGTTCAGTAAGATTCCAATTGGATGTTTCTTATTTTGGTTTGCTCTCAATATTTTGCAATTAGAATGCTAGAAAATACCAGAGATAGATCATAAGTCCTTGTAAAGTTATGAATGTGCGAGTGGGACGCCCATACTTACATGTCTGCATATCCACATGTATGTATTGGCGTCCCACTTCAACACACATTATTGCACGATTGTATATACATACATAAATATGTACAATTAGTTTTGCAGTTGCTGTTGTGTACCGACGAAAGAAAACTAAGTTCTAATTACATACATTGCGTAACTAAAACTTAAAAATCGCCTACCGCCGTCGCCCCTCTTTAATGTTTTTGAGCTTTTAATTTATTTTAAAAAAATTATGAATTACAAAAGAATTTCACATGCTGATCGCGGCAGCAATCGAACCTCGAACACGCTCAATATCATTGGACTTAGAGTCCGGGACATAGTCCACTCAGCCACTGAACATCTATCGCAGTTGTCGAAAATGGTGAGATATTAGACAAAACGACAAGACGCAATATGCATTCTTAGTTTGTGCCAAAAAAATCAAGAAGAAGCACATGTAATGAAATTTGGTACGCGCTAGAAATGCATACCTATACCTATTGCCTACGGTATACTATGATAATCCATGGCCTTATACAGTCATTAGTAACATAAACGTTAACACACTCAATTCTCATTTCATTATACATTCCCCACTAAAATTAAATAAGCACTTGAGAAAAACTGCTGCTTGGATGACAAAGACCTATCATAAAATTTGGTGGAATGACGGTTTGAATTACTATAGAGAAGCACAACAACATATAAGAAAAATAACTAGTGGAAAACGAGTAATTTGTAAAGGATATGAAAAAAAACGTTTTCTAAAAAACTTTCTAAAAAACTGTGATATAACAGATATTTATGAGCTTGGTTCTCCTTCATTAAAAGAAATGAGTGGTAACCAGTTCCCATTTTGTTCACTACATTGTACGGAAGGGGTATGTGCATTGAATAATGCTCATAAAATTTTAGACTACTTTGAGAGTTGCGATAGAGAATATCTTTAAAAAAATGGAGAAAAACAATAACAACACAACCCCACAAAAAAAAAGTTTGTCATGATCTGGGTATGCGGCATATGCAGTTATATGTATTTTGGGTCGCTGAATCCGAATCCGGGGTCAGAAATTCCCCATCACGTCTGGATTTTGACCTAACCTCAAAAAACTGAAAAACCTTTGGATATCTCCCAAAAGATATAGAATCGTGATCTGGACATGCGATATATGTTTTAACATGTATTTTGTCCTTCTAAATCCGAAGTCGAAATTTAAATAGCACGTCGGAGTTTCGACTTAACCTCAAAAAACATGAAAAATTTTTAAAGTCCCAAAAAATAATGGGGGGTCATGATCGGATCATTCGATATAAGTTTCTATATGTTTATAGACCTTCCGAATCCGAATCCAATATCAAAACCAGCCAATCACGTCTGAATTTCAACCTAACCTAAAAAATTTTGAAAAACTTTCAAAATTTTGAAATGTTTTGATAATTTATTTTGGCATTTATGCAAATATGTACAATCACGTATTTAATTTATGTTTTTTATTAGTTAAAATACAGTTTTGAAGCAAAAATTCATTACTCATATGAATCTATTGCGAATACAGATAAAACAATGCTCAAAAGGGGGTATACCAACAAAAAAGCTTTTTTTATATTAAATTTAAATACACCCTAATCTAATGTTAAAAAAAAATAAAAATGTTGGAAGTTTTTAAAAAAAAATTTTTAGGTTAGGTTAAAATTCTGACGTGATAGGCTGGTTTTTTTCGGATTCGGATTTGGAAGGTCCAAAAACATATAGAAACATATATCGCATGACCCGATCATGACCCCCCATTATTTTTTGAGACTTTAAAAATTTTTCATGTTTTTTGAGGTTAAGTCGAAACTCAGACGTGCTATGTAAATTTTGTCTTCGGATTCGGATTTAGAAGGACAAATTACATGTTAAAACATATATCGCATGTCCAGATCACGATTCTATATCTTTTGAGAGATATCCAAAGTTTTTCAGTTTTTTGAGGTTAGGTCGAAATCTAGACGTGATGGGGAATTTTTGACCCCGGATTCGGATTCAGCGACCCAAAATACATATAACTGCATATGCTGCATACCCAGATCATGACAAACTTTTTTTTTGTGGGGTTGTGCAATCATTTTACAAATTTAATAAATAAAATTAATATTTTAATATCTGACTTTGGAAATATATTAACTGGAGCGGATCTACAATTTCTTATCAAGTCAAGGAACATGTTCATGAAAGTTGGAAATTTCAATATTATAAAAACACAATTTTGAGAACATTTTGAATTCTGTAAATCTTGTTATGATAATACAGAAACATGTGCTTGCTTTCACTTTGTTATTCAACAACGTGATGTTAAAAAACTTATTACATCATATAAACTACATGTCTTAAATTCTTATATAAGCTACCTTTGGTCAAATTTAAACATTAAATAAAGAAAAAGAAACATAAGAAAAACTAGTTCATTTATTTATTATGGTGGTGAAATTACCTATAAACAGGGGAATGATCACACGCATACACACACGGTGAAAAACCCCTGCATTTTCCTTTAAATTCATCGATGCATTCAAACTGAGGCTCAGTTTAAAACACGACTTTGAGGAAGGAAGCAGAAGATAATAAACCCTACAAAGCGACGAAGGAATCTAGCAACAGCAGCAACATGAACGCAATAACAATTGAGGAGTTTCTGAACCAGTATTATGATATCATTCACCATCATGATCTGAAACAGATTGAAGAATTCCAATCATACATGAAGCTGGCGGAAAAGTCTCCATACCAGTTGTCAATACATGGAAGTCATAGAACTTCATGTCCATGGTCTTCCAACGAGGCAACAGAAGGACCAGATACCTGTGCATGCAGCAAAGAAAAAATTTCGGGAAAACGAGGCTGAAAAATTATGAATCATTATAATAAACTAAGCTCTTTAACTGTTGTTGCTCTTTAACTGATTAGCTGTTGTTGCTGTTTAGCTGATTAGCTGATTAGCTGTTTAGCTGTTTAGCTGATAAGCTGTTTAGCTGTTGTTGTTTAGTTGTTTAGCTGATTAGCTGATTAGCTGTTGTTGTTGTTGTGCTGGTAGCTGTTTACACATTTCAAGATTAGCTATGTGCTGACGATCAATTAGTATGCTTGAGGACACCGTTATCATAACGATCGTTTTTATACTCACCGACACGGTTACCCTCACAAAAGGAACAATCCACACACATTAACTTGTTGAACTAGGGTCTCCCGGACTGTCAAATATCACGGCTAACCCCACAAAAGGGACAATGCACACTTGTTCAGTTTCACACGCTCACCTCGCAACCTTTAATACCGCACACGCACACACACCCTCGAACACATTTACCCCTTGGCACGTGCGCATGCGCACTTGTTGAACTAGGGTCTCTCGGACTCTCGAATATCATTAAGATACCACACACGCACACACCCTCGAACACATTCACCCTGTGGCACGTGCGCATGCAAACATGATCATGCATGCTCAGTTTCACATGCTCACACTATCAACCTTTAACACTTCCCACACTATTTTATCACCTACTCATATACCCAAAACCCATTAATTATCCCTATTTTGACCTACAAATAACCGATCGACATGTTTATTAGGATCCTTTATTACTCGTACCTAATCCCCCTCCTCACAACCCATTACCTTCATTTACACACCATCTAGAACCCGCACCCATATTACACCTGACCTTTTTTACCTCAGTGATAGGGGACCACCTCACGTACCTACCTTTTTATCCCTCACGTACCTACCTTTTTACCCCTCACCGACCTTTTTACCCCTCACCGACCTTTTTATCCCTCACGTACCGGAAATACCTCACCCCACTTTTTGCACCAGAACCCCCATTTCTTATCTACTTGAGTCAGCTGTGCGAGATGTTCCTTACAAAAGAGAGTAAAATAAAAACTCGTCGCAAATTCCTCGGGCGTAAGTGACAAACCAAAGAAGACTTTGCAGCATATTTTAAAGAAAAAATGCAGTTGGCAATAAATGTGCAGATCGACGATGAAGAATTGATAGACAACATTATCGAAGGAATTCCTAATGATCAACTACGCAATCAAGCATACCTACAAAGCTTCACAACATCAGCACAGCTGCTGCATGCATTTTCAAAGGTATCGCTAAAGGATTTGGAACGTAAGGAAAGACGTCAAAATAATAGCACTACGATCGCAGCAGAGCCAGCTACAATCAGATGCTTAATTGTAACTCCCTGGTTTGCGGCCGAATGCCGCAAACCAAAGCGCGAATATGGATCATGCGACGGATGTGGAAGCTCGGATCACAAGATGGCACAGTGCTCGCAAAAGAAGAATGTCCCAAAAAATGAATACGTAAGAGATTTTAATATTTATTTTAAAGAGATAATTGATCAGTTTTTATGTTTAGAATGCCTAATCGATTCTGAAAGCCCAATAAGTTTTGTAAAACAGTCCAGCTTGGGACACATACAAAAAAATGTTGAAACTACAAATCTTAAATCAAATGAAATGTTAAATTTAAATTACTTCGGACTAAATAATAGTCGTTTAAATATTATTGGAAAAATACCAAGTTTTGTAATAATGAATAAAAATGAATATAATTTTGAATTGCTAATTGTGGCTGATGAATCGATGGGATATGATGCAGTGTTAGGAAGAGACTTTATGAATATTTGTAAATTTAAGATTATACGTGAAAATGATAGTTCAGAGAATGATAATCGAAAACTCACAAAGAGATAGTAAAAAGTATGGTAATATATTAAATAAAAGCTCGATAAATAAACAAATAATAGATAGTAATACTAAAAACGATAGTACACGAAAATACATTAAAACAAATGAGATACAAAAAGATAGTTTAAAAAATCGCAATTATGCCGATGTAACAAATGATTGTATTCAAAATGAGCGCGACAAATATAATATAAACATGGCAGCGGATATATTAGCAATAGAATACCCTGAACCAAATAATCCGTATAGCCTAAACACTGGTGCACAATGTAACCCAAATCTGAAAGAAAGACTTATTAACACATTCAACAAATATTATAGCAAAGCAAAACAACCAGAAATACCAGTTGTAAAATGCAAAAGGAAATTAAATTTGGATAACGTAAAACCTTTTCATTATCCTCCAAGGCGACTGTCGTATACTGAAAGGGCGCAGGTACAAGAACTGTTAGATGAATATTTAGAAAAGGGTATAATCCGTGAAAGTGAATCGGAGTACGCATCTCCAATAGTTTTAGTAAAGAAAAAGACAAGTGAACAAAGAATGTGCGTAGACTACCGTACACTAAATAAAAGCATGCTTAGAGATAACTACCCAACACCATTAATTGACGACCTTATCGATAAACTTTCAGGAAAACAATTTTTCACAAAGCTAGATCTAAAAAAACGGTTATTTCCATGTTTTCATGCACGAAGACTCGATCAAATATACGTCATTCACGACCCCAATGGGACAATTCGAATGGCAGAGAATGCCCTTTGGTTTGCGTAATATTGAACGATCTAATCAGAGAAAGTAAAGTTTTAGTCTACATGGACGATACTTTGATAGCAACAAAAGATAGTGAAAGCCATTTTAAAATATTAAAGGAAGTGTTAAATCGATTAGTGGCAAACAAACTAGAGTTAAGGCTAGATAAATGCGAATTTTTCTACACCGAAGTCAAATATTTGGGATATTTGGTTTCGGGAAAAGGACTTAAGCCAGATACCAAAGGTCTACAAGCGGTAAAAAATTTTCCTACACCACAAAAGGCACACGACGTGCAAAGCTTTATAGGTCTATGCTCATAGTTTAGGCGCTTCATAAAAGACTTTTCAACAAAAGCAAAACCGTTATATGACCTCATTAGAAAAGAGAAAAAGTTTGAGTTTGGAGAAAAAGAGCTAGAATGTTTTCAGCTATTGAAAAACAACTTACTTGAAGTACCTATTTTAGCGTTATATAATCCTAATGACCCAACTGAATTACATTGCGATGCTAGCGCACTAGGTTTCGGGGCAATTCTCATGCAAAGAAATAGCGATGACAAGCTTCATCCAGTGTTTTATTTTTCGAAACGAACAAATGACGTCGAAACTAGATACCATAGCTTCGAGCTCGAAACGCTAGCAATCATATACTCTTTACAACGGTTCAGAATTTACTTGCAAGGCATTCAATTCAAGATAGTCACAGATTGCAGCGCAATCATGGCATTAAGTAAAAGAGATCATTACATTCCAAAAGAAAGCATTCCTTTTGACGTAATACACATAGATCATTACGGCCCAGTCGATAATAGTAGGGCCAATAAACATGTATTAGTTATAATAGACGCATTTACAAAATTTGTAAGGCTATACCCAGCCAACACAACAAAATCAAGAGAAGCAGTAGTAGCACTTAAAGATTATTTCTGAGCTTACAGTAGACCTAAATGTTTAATATCAGACCGAGGAACATGTTTCACATCAAAAGAGTTTGAAGAATTTTTAGAAGAAGAAGGGGTGAAACATGTTAAAATAGCAACAGGATCGCCACAAGCCAATGGCCAAGTTGAAAGAGTCAATAGAATTATAGGTCCAATGATTGCAAAATTAGTAGAACCTGACAAAGGAAAACATTGGGATACAGTATTAGAAACAGTTGAGTACGCATTAAATAACACAGTACAAAGGTCAATTAACGATCATCCAAGCAAAGTAATGTTTGGAGTACCGCAAAAAGGCAAAGTTCCAGATAAATTAAGAGAAAACTTACAGGAATTAGGCAGAGAGGGATTTGAACGAAATTAGACAAGAAGCGGATAAACAAATGAAGAAAGTACAGGAATACAATAAGAATGCAGTAGACACAAAAAGATCGACACCACACAAGTATAAAAAAGAAGATCTAGTTATGATTAAAAACTTCGATTCACATACGGGTATATCAAAAAAATTAATCCCAAAATTCAAAGGTCCTTTTAGAATAACAAAAATATTACAAAATGACAGATACGTATTGGAGGATGTTGAAAACTTTCAGCAGTCAAGACTTCCGTACAAAGGGATTTGGGCCGTCGCAAATATACGACCATGGTTAGACAAGAAGAATCAAATTAAAAAACAGACATCAAGCAATAAGAGATCTGGAGCTCTCCGTCAGGAAGACCGAATTGTAGCAGCTGAGCACCCTAGCATACTGCAATAACCATATCTGTTAAATAACATACACTGTAAAAGTAGAATAAGAACAAGAAGAATAAAAGACAGTCTAAAACGTAAAGCGAGAGAGACGAGACCTACACATCTGCACGTGGAAATCGCAGTTCCCGAGCACATTGTCCATTCTTCGACGAAAGACCTGTTATGCTTTATTAGGGAAGCAGAACAGCTTTTGTCAAGATAGGGAGAGCATTATAGCTACAAAAGATCACTCTGGTCGCAGTGCCTCGCACCTTCTCTGCTGGGAGACTCCCTTTCCAAATAATAATAATTAAATAAGGCTCCTCCAACTGAACCTTAACCATTGTAGAGCGGCGCAGGATCTCCTAGCCCAAACAGTTAGAGAACTTAAGATAGATGTCTGCATTTTAAGTGAGCCCTATAGGAAAACCAGCCCTACAGGCACTAACCAATACGCCATGAATTCCTCAGGAAATGCAGCCTTATGGATTTGCGAAGGAAACAACTTACAGCTGGAATCGGTAAGCCGGGAAGATGGCTTTGTGAGAGAAAAAATCGGAAACTTCTGGATTTACTGCTGCTATCTTGCCCCCAGCCTTCCAATGCAGACTTTTGAAAATATCCTGGACAACATAGCCCAGGACGCTGGTGTGAGACACAACTTCGTGATTGCAGGAGACTTTAATGCATGGTCCGAGGAATGGGAGGAATGTACAAATGCGAGAGGCAGAGCACTCCTGGAAGCCTTTGCAGCGCTGAACATCGGACTGCTTAACACCGGATCGAGGCACACATTTAGTAGAGGTGGAATTGGATCAATCATCGACTTGACCTTCACTTCATGTGCACTCGCCAGGCAGGCAAAATGGTGCCTAAGCGAAGCCTACACTGCCAGCGACCACTTGGCCATTGTCGCCGAATTAGGCAATACCCGGTCTCCAAGGACCCGCTTCCAACCACAGACTGGCTATAAATCCGACACCCTGAGGACGCATGATTTCGAAGCGGTTTTTAACCCTCCCCACATATCATGCGACGCAAACTCGGCAGCGAATGGCTTAAAAGGAGCACTGAAGGTTGCATGTAATAGCAGCATGGCGAAAAAAAGAGGTTATAGAAGGCATCATGAACCTGTTTACTGGTGGACAGAGGATATAGCGAATGCCAGGCGAGCCTGCATTGCTGCAAGAAGACAATACCAAAGAGCAAAGGGCATATCTGAGCATCCAGCGCTAAAAGCCGAATACTCGATCTATCGTAGGGTACTTAAAAAGGCAATCCGCACCAGCAAGCTAACATGTTTCATGGCGCTGTGTGACGCTGCAGATAACGACATCTGGGGATTAGCGTACAAGGTGGCAACTAGAAAGCTAAAAGCTGCTAAGCTTGCTCCCCCAATGGAGGCCGACACGATGAGAGCAATAATTAATACCTTATTCCCACCGATGCAAGCAATCAATATATATCCAACCCCAGAAAACATTAGGATCCCGATCGGACATGAGGTTACAGTGCAAGAAGTCGTAGCAGCCGCAAGTAAACTTGGAAACGATAAGGCTCCAGGGCCTGATCTCATTTCGAACAAAGCCATCAAGCTAGCCATTGAGCTAAATCCATGCGCGTTCGTGGACCTGTACAACCTGTGCTTAAAGGAAGGCAGGTTTCCAAAGCCCAATAAACAAAATGGAGATCCAGCATCGTTTCGGCCTATCTGTCTTATCGACACGGCTGGCAAACTACTAGAAAAAATACTGGCAAATAGGCTTGAATGGGCCATAGAAGAAGCAGGCGATCTCTCACCGATGCAATTCGGATTTAGGAAACAGCGATCAACTCTAGATGCCATTTCAACAGTGGTGGACATTGCTGCTAAAGCCCTTGAAGGAACTCGATGGAAAGGAGGCACAAAACAATACTGCGTGGTGCTCACCCTGGACATCAAAACCGCTTTTAATACCGCAAACAACTTATACTACATCATTGAAGACTATTTTAGAGATAGAGTCCTTAAATACCACACTCTGGAAGGCGAGGACTCTTATGCCATCACAGGAGGTGTACCTCAGGGCTCAGTTCTTAAACCCATACTGTGGAATGCTATGTATGATGGGATTCTAAGGCTGCAGCTTCCCGGGGATACCAGTGTAATAGGCTTTGCAGATGATGTAGCTGTAGTAGTGGTGGCCAAACAAGTCCATGATGCCGAGGAGAAATGCGGAGCGGCAGTATCCATCATAAAAGAATGGCTGAGTAGATCGCGCCTACAGCTAGCGGATCATAAGACGGAAGCAGTACTCATGAGCAGTAAGAAGGTACCAGAAACCATTCAGCTAAACATGGGAACCACAGTTATCCAATCAGCAAGAGAAGAATACCTTGGAGTACACTTAGATGCGAGACTCTGCTTTAAAGAGCATCTTATGTATGCCAGCACTAGAGCAGCCGAGCTTGGCAGATCTCTAAATAGGATAATGCTGAACACAAGGGGCTTCAAACAAGCACGAAGGTGCCTCCTTATCGAAGTTATTAAAGCGACGATGCTCTATGGCGCACAGGTCTGGGCCAAAACAACTGAGAAGAAAAGCTATAGACGGGGCTTAGAGTCTACATACAGACTCGGAGCTCTGAGGGTCTGTAGTCGTTTCAGAACCATATCCGCCGACGCCGCACTGGTCATCGCGGGGTTGATACCAATCGACCTAGTAGCAGCTGAGGCACAAGAGCTCTTTGTCAGAAGGCAGCAAACCAGCAATGAGTAGCAACCTGATACCCGCCATCACAAGCTCCAAGTCAGGACACGAATAATGGAGGATTGGCAGAGAAGATGAGACGTATCCAGTAAAGGGAGGTGGACCCACACTCTTATCTGACACAGATGCTGAGTGGCCATTACACTGCCCTCGTTTTGTGGAACCATGGGAGAGGATGTGTAGAAAAGTTGGAAGCCCCATCAGTAGATCCACTATGGTTGGGAAAATGCTGGAAAGTGCCAAAAAGATGGAGGCTGTCTGCAGTTTTGCAGATGAGGCTATGAGGACGCTGCGATCCTAAGAAAGGCAGCGAAATTCGGGAGGTATGCATTAAACAGCATCCGCTCAGATCCAGCGTACCGCAGATCATCTGAGCAAGCATCTTCTACTTTGATTCTTCTTACTGTCTATTTATTGAAAACAAAAAAAAAAAAAACACCTACACACACACCTATACACTCATGTTCATACTCTGACATGTCGTGAGCCTGTTTTTTCCGATACGAACGTGTTGATATATGCTGCGCGGAATTATTGCTTATCCTTGTGCCAACCTGGCCAGAGCAATCGTTGTTCGTGCATAATCACATAGCGGTGGAGCGCTGGTGCTCGCCGCACTATCGAGTCGTAATTTAATAGCGCGAACTCGAAATTAATAACAACAATTGAATTAATTTTGCAATTTTCTGTTGTGGGTGGCCAGCTGTTTTAGCAGCTGTTAGTACTGCGAACCTATCGCTGCGGTGCGAACCTATCGCAGTGGGCGATCTGGATCGCGCGGCGTTGCCAGACAATCGGCGTTGCCAGATCTGCGTGACTGATCGGTTAGGGCGCGATACCATTCAAATTCAAATTCGAATTCAATTGGAATCTGATTTAGAGTGGCGCCATTCTGAGCAAGAAAAGCGGTAAAATCTGGAAACTTGAATTTAAGTTGGATTTAAACTTGAATTCTAAGTTAAATTTGATTTATAATTTAAGGTTGATTCAAATTCGGACTTAAGTTTGAATTTAAGTTTGGGTTTAAAGTTAAATTTAAACTTGAATATAATTTCAAATTTGAGGTTGCTTTTGAATTTAAATTTATTTAAGTTTATTTAAATCAAATTTGGGGTTAATCTTGAATTGTGAATTTAAATTTACCTAAATTTAGTTTAATTTAAATTTGAATTTAGGGTTGAATGCGAATTTGAATTTAAATTCTATTCTCAAATTTTGGTCGTGGACCTACTTATAGAAGTGGATTCGGCTCAAAGGTCACGGACAGACCGATAATCATCCTCTCACCTTCCTGGTGCCTAAGTAGAGGCTCTGGTGTCCGAAACGGGACGGAATAACCCCCATCAGGCAACGCCTAGGGGAAATCTGTGGCCAACGTGGGAACCAACTTTCTATTAAGTCGCACCACGTCCTGCACAACATAATCCGGTGCTGTTGGGCCGCAAATGGATAACCAAACGGGGGCACTGCCCCCTACAGCGCAGACCCATTCAGGAGGAGCACTCGAATGTCGAGATCTCCAACCAGGATAGGTATCACGGTACAAGGAGCTGAAACCGTGCAGACGACAGGCGTGCAAGCTGATTGAATTGCTGTGGAGGAAAATTTGGCCTCTTCGCCACCAGGTCAGAAGAAAATTGCCGACCTAATCAGCGTACCAACACAAAAAATAGCGGAGCATACTGGGCATGATGAATGCCAAAATAAATATGCTCTCGACCGCTTTCGAAGTCCATCGCCACGTGACAAAAGAGACCAAAGGCGTAATTGCGGAGCTGGCTGCACTCAACTCTAGAGCAATCCAGTTACAGGAGGGCGCTGGTAAAGAGGTATCCTCCCGGAACACCTCCACCCAGACGTAGGCTCGGCAGGCAAAGGACTGCAAAGCGGCAGCGAAAAAAGACGTCCTAGTGAAGCCACATCCAGCGATACCATCCAAGCCCGTCAAAACGGCTAAGCACATGAAGATGGAGCCAAAGCCAGTGAGCTACGCGACTGATGCCAAGGAAGCGAGTACGAGGGAGGCGTGGACTAAAACAAAGCCTAAGCGCTTGCACAAGAAGCCGGAAGCTATCTTCCTTAAAAAGAATGGCGAAGCTTCATACGCTGACATGCTCGGTACGCTCAAAGCCGATCCCAATCTAAGCGACTTCGACAAACAGGTCAGAAAGATGTAAGGTAGCGTTCTAGGGCTGAGGTGGGCTCAATCGCGCCAGGGCTACCGTTACAAGAAATTTGTATTGGTGCTGAGACCCTGGACGAGGGGGTGGTATGTGTTTGGGTCACGAGAGGGGATGGGTAAAGGCTATTCGAGCGGGAAGCCGACTCGAGGGCGAGGTGCAGAGTGGTGTGGTCCGTCAGCAGTCAGTCACAGAGAAAATACTGCATACCGAATGTTCTCTTTACAGTTTGAGAGTCTCAGGGCCGGGATGTTGACCGCCAGCTTTGAGACTTTCGCCCTGCGGCTGTACTAGAAGCTTCACTGTATGCGATGGGTGTTGACCGTCGTCGCACCAGTGAAAACTTCAGCACAGTGAAAACACACAGACATGCGTTACTCTCCTGCACCGATATTTGCTGACTTTCCACACCTACACACCTCTACACCCACCTATACACAACTACACACACCTGCCGAAAAACACTACGCTTAAAATAACATGCAGAACAAAACTCACAGCCAATACTACACTAATCCACGGTTGGGCGACATAAAAAGTCACCCTGTATGCGAGCGCCTCCAGTTTGAGTGGTTTTGCCCTCTCTCAACTGGGGCTCTCGCACCAAGTACCGTGGCCTTATTTTCACTCATAACAATTGTAACACACTGCACTGCTGATGTTTGTTTCTTTCGTTTTCTTTTATTTATTTTATTTTTCACGTTAACATTTATGTACAATTTTATATTCCTAAGGTCCCATGACCCTGCCTAGCACCGCACACTGTTTTTCTAAATTCCCTTAGGATTTGCGTTTCCCTGCCTTAGGCCACGGTGTGGCTTGCTCACCTTGTTTTGTCTGTTGGCTGAATATTAATCGTCTCTCCGTGTTCTTCTTGTTGCTTTGGTTGGATCTTGCTGTTTCTTCCTTGGTGTCGTGGCTGTCTCTTGCTCCTGTCGAAACTCGTCGTCTTCTTCTTCTTCGTTTTCTTGCGCTTTTCAACTTTGCACTTGAACTTGCACTTGCACACCTTATCGTGTTCAGGGTCACTGCTCGACTCTCTCTCTCCTTGATCATCTGCTTTGCCGGCGCTCAGCTGCATTTTGCCGGTTTCACTCAAAGGCCACTGTTCCTTCCTCTGCCTTTCGTTCTGAGTGCGTGAGTGCATGCACTGCCGTTTGAGTGACCTACTCTCGGTCTCTCAGTGTGCACGTCGTTGAGTCCGTCGCTCATGCGCGGATCGCTGTGTGCGTGCGCCTGCGTTCCCTCTCTCGTGCTCATGCGCGGATGTCGGCGTTGAGAGCGCCGCTCTTACTTTCGCTCATGTGCGTGCGTTCTCTTCAGCTGTTGAGTGGGCCGCTCAAGTGTGCGTTTGTGTGTGTGTGAGAGCGCCGCTCTTTTACGTGTGCTCACAGTTGCTGCTCCGTTCGCACTGGTTGGCCGGTCGCTGCTATCTCGCTTACTCCTGTCTCAAGTATGTAAACGGTGGTGGGTTTTTCGGTGAGCGAGTCTATATACCCTATAGTTATTGTTATGGGGCGTATAGGTTTCCTTCTAATGGCTTCATTGCCTTACAATAGCTAATAACAAATTTACTATTTT
Organism: Zaprionus capensis; assembly: GCA_018903675.1. NCBI lineage: Eukaryota > Metazoa > Arthropoda > Insecta > Diptera > Drosophilidae > Zaprionus > Zaprionus capensis. The sequence continues at coordinate 66,750 of JAEIFN010000411.1, forward strand.
TCTTCAAATGGCTTCATTGCCTTACAATAGCTAATAACAAATTTACTATTTTTCTTTAAATGGCTTCATTGCCTTACGATTTACTTAACCTACCCTATTTGTGGGGCTCAAAATGTGAGTCCTCACACCCTCCCCTTACTATGCCAGTGGAAGACTACTGACACACGTCCTCCTGTGCCCATCATGACACGGAACGTCGCCCGTCCTCGTGAAGAGCAAAACGGACACGGCGGTGTACCCCTAGTGTCTGCCGGTATAAGATTTGCTCCATCAGCGTATCTGGCAATCGTCGTTGCTACCCGCCAGTCTGGCGGAGCTTCCTGCCAATCCTCCTGGGGTGCGAACAACGCGCTGTTTATTTCGTCCACGCTGCCCGGTGCTCCCAGCATGCTCTCCACTTCCTCCAGCGGCAGGTGTAGGGCCATCTCCCAGTCCTCCAGTACGTCTGCGGGTTTTAGCGTCGCCAGTAGTTCTGCGGCTGCGGACTCGAACTCTTCTGGTGATGGCGTTACCCACCGTATTGCTCGGCCAGGCTGGGTCGTGGATACCCCATTTTCGTCTGACAACACCCGGAGCCGTGTGATTTCGGGTGGTGTGTGCGTGGTAGAGGACACGCATGGATGCATGGTCACGGGGAAGAACACGGTGCTCACGTCGTCGTCGTCGACTTCGTCCTCCTGGCGGCTCACTGCGCTCTCGTCGTCTTCGGAGTCGCTGACCATGATGACGTCAGGCTGTTCTTCTTGCCGTTCGTTGAGCCTCAGCTCGTTGAGCCACTCTTCCACCTGCTGCTGGCGCTGGTGTCGGGGTAGACGGCCTTCGTTCTCCATTGTCTCTGGGGTATAAGCACGGTCAAGTTGGGTACTCTTGTTTTAATGCTACCCCTCTATGCCCCACGAAACAGTGCTTGCGGCTAACAATTTGTAAATTCTAAATTAAATGATGACCCTGGCTTATTTTTTTATTTGTTTCTCCTCGTCGTCCTCCTGGTTCTCCTGTATCTCCCGTCTTCGCCTTTTTAACCAAACACACCCAGGTGGTTCCTCCATCACGTGACACAGAGCTTCTGCTGGCTGCCTGGAGAGTGCGTCTGCCACGATGTTCTGGTTTCCATTCCGGTAATAGACGTCAAACTGGTATTGCTGGAGCTCCAGTGCCCAACGAGCGATCCTCCGAGTTGGGTTTTCGATCGTATTTAGCCATTTTAAGGCTAAATGATCTGTCACCACATCGAACCGATACCCCTCCAGGTAGCATCGCAGCTTACGGATGGCCCAGATAATAGCCAGGCACTCCTTCTCTGTTGCGGAGTAGTTTTCTTCTGCCTTGATGAGTCGTCGGCTCACGTAGGCTATAACCCGCTCTCCTTCGTCCGTGTCTTGGGTTAGGACTCCTCCATTCCCGTAGTCGCTCGCATCTGTCTGTAATGCAAACTTTTTGGTGAAGTCTGGGCACGCCAGGACAGGCGCTTCCGTTAGCAACGCTTTTAGCTGCTCAAACGCCTCCTGCTGCTCGCTCGTCCACTCCCATCGTCGACCCTTTCGTAGTAACTGCGACATTGGCAGCACTACGGTTGCAAAATTTGGGACGAAACGGCGATACCAGGACGCTATCCCTAGACAGCGTCGCAACTCTTTGGCGCTTGTAGGAGGTTTCAAATTTCGCACGGCGACCACTTTGTCCGGATCCGTGTGTATCCCCTGCTCGCTGACTACGTGGCCGAGGTACACGATCTTTCGCTGGAAGAAATGGCACTTCTTGTTGTTTAGCCTGAGGTTAGCTTCCTTCAACCTCCGAAATACCTCGCGTGGGTTACGGACGTGTTCCTCCAGCGACGTTCCGATGACAATGATGTCATCTAGATAGGCGAAGGCGTGTGGCTCCATCTCGGGTCCTATAACGCTATCCAAGGCGCGTTGGAACGTCGCTGGCGCCGAATGTAGGCCAAAAGGCATCACTTTCCATTGGAACAGTCCTCGCCCAGGTACAGTGAAAGCCGTACACTCGCGACTCTGTTTTGCCTTCGGGATCTGCCAGTAACCGCTTTTTAGATCCAGGGTGCTGATGAACTTGGCATTCCTCAGTCTCTCCAAGATCGAGTTGATCCGAGGAAGTGGGTAAGCATCGGGTGTCGAGCGCGCGTTTAGCTGGCGGAAATCGACGCACATCCGAGTCTCCCCTGTCTTCTTTCCGACCAACACGATTGGAGCACGGTGCGGGCTCTTCGATGGTACGATACACCCTTCTCGCAGCAACTCATCGACCTGCTCGTTGATGATCTTCAGCATGGCTGGGTTCTTTGGGTAGTAGCGCTGCTTGATAGGCCGGTCATCCTTCAGAACGATCACATGTTCGGTGGTTCGTGAGACACCGGACAAGCTATCAAACAGCGCCAGCTCGTTTTCCAGAAACTTCGTGACCCATGGTGCGATGGGGGGTACGTTTAGCTGGTCCCCTCCTCCTGTTGCGGTCGGCATCATCCCAACCGTAACGAGTCCAGTCACCTTCTGTCGAAACGGGTTTTTCTCGATCGCCCCTTCCACCTTCGGGTCCAAGAATCTGGCCATGTTGTCCCCGTAAACTTCCACGGGTGCTGTCTGTCGTGCTACCGTGGTTTCCTGGGGTGAAGTCACAGTCGCGCGGTTGCCGACTGTACTTCGTGGTGCTGCCGTAGGGGTCTCCTTGATGGAAGTCACAGTCGCGCGTTTGCCGACTGTACTTCGTAATGCTGCCGTAGGGGTCTCCCTGATGGAAGTCACAGTCGCGCGTTTGCCGACTGTACTTCGTAATGCTGCCGTAGGGGTCTCCTTGATGGAAGTCACAGTCGCGCGTTTGCCGACTGTACTTCGTAATGCTGCCGTAGGGGTCTCCTTGATGGAAGTCACAGTCGCGCGTTTGCCGACTGTACTTCGTAATGCTGCCGTAGGGGTCTCCTTGATGGAAGTCACAGTCGCACGTTTGCCGACTGTACTTCGTAATGCTGCCGTAGGGGTCTCCTTGATGGAAGTCACAGTGGCGCGTTTGCCGACTGTACTTCGTAATGCTGCTGTAGGGGTCTCCTTGATGTCCTGCGAGTCTGCTGCTGCCTCCTTTGCCGAGTCTTTGGGATCCGGTGTTGTTGCTAACTCCCTGGATGAAACGTGACTTGCTACTCGTGTGCCTAGATGTAAGGACACTCCTCCACATATGAGAACTACGTCGATGGCCCCCAGGAAATCCAAACCGAGCAGTACATCGTCCAGCACGACGGGCAACTCCAACATTTGGACCTTTGTACAGGAGGATCCGATCTGTACATCCATCCAGAGAGCTTGCGTGAGCTCTTTCCGGCTTCCGTCCGCTAAGGCGACCACGGTTTTTACTGTACACCTGTTACTGGAGTTCCCGAGTTTCTTGGCTAACCGTGAGCCAATGAAACTCCTCGTTGCTCCAGTGTCGACGGTAGCTGCCACCCCGTAACCCTCAATGATTACGCGGGCTGTAATGCGGCCACCGTGGAGTTGTAGCACTCCCGCTACTTCCGGACGTTCGTTCTCGGCGCCCCCGCTGTGTCTGGCTTCAGGGAGGGCGGCTGTCCGTTTCCCGACGACTGGTTCTGGCAACAATCTATCGTGCGCACTTCTTGTTTCCCGCAGCTCCAACAGAATTGTATCCGCGGACTGCGGCACTCTCTGGAGAAGTGTCCGGGTATTCCACAATTTCGGCAAGCGTCCCGCACGTTGATCCTCGGCTGCTCTGGACATGGCTGGGTGTCGTTGTTCTGGCGTGATGGTTGTGCCTCGTGGGGTGGGATCCACACAGTTGCTCGGGTGTCTGGATTCCTTGGCTTCGGGATGGGTTGCTGTCGCTGTTCCTGGTAGGAGTTCCACTGGTCCCTCTCTCTCTCTCGCGTCACTTCATAATTTATGGTGAGAGCGGTCAGTTCCTGCAACGTTCGGAAATCGTTTCGTCTCACGAACAACTGGTACTCCGGCAGAAGATTTTCGTACACTCGTTCCAGCTCCTGGGTCTCCGAATATCCCGCCCGACGCATCATGAGCCTAATGTCCACCATATACACCTTGTAAGATTCCCCCGACCTCTGGTATCTGAGCCTTATCTCGTCTTCGAGCCTCTGGAAGTAGCGTGGAGGCAGGAAAAAGTCCAGAAATTCTCTCCGGAATACCGTCCACGTTTCTCCTTGTAATCCGCTCGTCCGGAACCAGTCCTCGGCTGACCCCAGAAGTAGTTCGGGTATGGCTTGCGGCATGTCCCTCGTGTCGATGCGGTAGCTGGTAGCCCGCTCCTCCAGGAGCTCGATGAACAGAAGTGGATCAGAGTTTCCGTCGAATGTTATCCCCCAGCGTCGCATGCGGTCTGCTGTGTGAGCAAAAGCAGCGCTATCTTGCCTCTCGTATCCGGTGTGGTATCCTGGCCGATCGATGCTGGAGGTATGCTGTTGGCATGTCGTTGGTTGCTGACTGGTGGCGTAACTCCGAGGTGCACTAGGCTGGGGCACTGCGAGCGTCTGAGTTGTCATCGCTGGCTTGACATCGGGGGCAGATTGGGTCCTCGGCTGTTCTCGACCTTCCTCTCCTGTGGTTTGGGATACGGCAGGGCTCGGTAGCTGGTCGAAGACTGGGAGCCTTCTGTCTGGACTTGCGGCGGCACCGAATTTAGCCTCGTGAGCTTGTAAGCGGGTGATGACGTCGGAGGTGTGGTCCTTGCGGTTGATAAATGTTGACAGCCGGGATCGCAACTCCTCCACGGTGCCCTCCCGTTTGAATCCAAATTCGTCTGCCATCGCTTCCAGCTCGGCCTTTCGGCGAAAAGCGACCCATCGAAGTCCTATCATGGCTTGTTGTTGGTGCTCCGCTTGCTGTTGTTGTTACTTCCTTTCTCGTATATCCTTGTTGCTTGCTGTTGGTTGTGCCTCTATGATCGTGGTATCCTTGCTCGTATATCCTTGTTGCTTGTATCCTTGCTCGTATGTCCTCGTTGATTGATCCTTGCTCGTATATCCTTGTTACTTGTAAGCTTGCTCGTATGTCCTCGTTGATTTATCCTTGCTCGTATGTCCTCGTTACTTGTATCCTTGCTCGTATGTCCTCGTTGATTGATCCTTGCTTATAAAACAATTCACTGGTAAACTTTATTAATAAAGCTCAACTTGACGCTTGAGCTGTGCTTGCCACGAAAGCCGGGAGCTGACTGATCTTCTGTCGCTGGCAGTCGTCCTTATATACCCAACTGGGTAAAGGTACTCGGCTTCTGCCGCAGCGCAGTCGACGCACGCGGCTCTGCTCACCTCACCGATGGCGACTCGGCAGTTTCCCGCACCCCTCGGTCATTAGGGTGACAGTCTAACGGTGCTCTTGCTGGTCTCTGTCCCTGTACTCGTCTCGTCCTTTGCCCCTCTTGCCCAGCTACGTCGTGCAACCTTGCCAATCGGGGCCCTGTCGTCCTGGTCTGGTCCTGTCTGTCTCCTTGCATCAACTTAATCCTATCCTTGCTAAAACTGTCGTCCTGGTCTGGTCCTGTCTGTCTCCTTGCATCAACTTAATCCTATCCTTGCTAAAACTAACTCGTGCTTAAATCCTATCCTAGCTAAAACTAACTCGCGCTTAAATCGTAAACCTTGCTAAAACTAATTCCTCCGTCCTTCTCGTCCGTCCCTGTTCTATGTCCTCGTCTATGTCCCTGTCTCTGTGCTAGTTTTCTCAGTCTCCGTACAAGCTTTCTCTGCTTCTTTCTTCTCAACAAGTCGCCTTCTTAACACTAACAATTTGGTGTGTGTGTGTCGGCATGCGTGTAACAACGACACAGCGCACTTTAACGGCGTCTCGTCGTTTTGCCAACGAAACGCAGCCAGTGCCACTGCCGCTACGTGCTCTGCCGCCGCACCGCCCTTGTTTTCCATCGGACCCATATGTGGTTCTTTACGCCACGTAAGATGGAATCCCCTCCTAAGAGCCTCAGGGTCCCTGCTCGGGCGCCACCTGTAAGGTAGCGTTCTAGGGCTGAGGTGGGCTCAATCGCGCCAGGGCTACCGTTACAAGAAATTTGTATTGGTGCTGAGACCCTGGACGAGGGGGTGGTATGTGTTTGGGTCACGAGAGGGGATGGGTAAAGGCTATTCGAGCGGCGAAGCCGACTCGAGGGCGAGGTGCAGAGTGGTGTGGTCCGGCGAGTCTATATACCCTATAATTATTGTTATGGGGCGTATAGGTTTTCTTCTAATGGCTTCATTGCCTTACAATAGCTAATAACAAATTTACTATTTTTCTTCAAATGGCTTCATTGCCTTACGATTTACTTAACCTACCCTATTTGTGGGGCTCAAAATGTGAGTCCTCACAAAGATCAGAAGGACCCAACAGGGAGACCTACTGCTCGAAGTAATGGCCACAGCTTCTGACAGCGTCCCCGCATACAGAGGAGTGATAGAGGACACCCTCAAAGGAATGGCTGCGGTACGCACAGGGGCGCAGAGAATGGCGCTAATATGCAGTGGAATGGATGAGGCAACAACAGCGGTGGAGCTCCTTAGGGATGGAACCCAGACATCGACAGTGACGCTGAGCGTGAACGACGCAATAACGGTTCTTAAACGGGGCTCAGTAACCGTTGGCTGGTCACGGTGCCGCATTGTCCAGGACATACGGCCAATAAGATGCTTCAGGTGCCTAGAATATGGCCACCGGGCCTTCAATTGCAAGTCAGTCGATCGCTCGGACTGCTGCCAACGGTGCGGCGAGCATGGCCATAAGGCAAAGGGCTCCGTAGCGCCGCCAAGATGTCTAATATGCAGCAGTGACGTGGATAAGAACCATGTAACAGGTGGTTTCGCATGCCCCACCTATAAAGCGAGTATCAAACTAGGAGCTAATATCCGCCACAATGATGTTAGACAAAATTAACATCATCCAGCTCAACGTCAACCATTGCGCAGCTGCACAGAACCTTTTGGCTCAGACAGCGATTGAGCGCAATGCGGACGTAATGCTTCTGAGTGAACCATACCTTCCGGGTGTGGGGAAATCAAGGGTGCTCCTCGACAAATCAGGAAAAGCGGCTATCAAATGTCACACTAGCATATCCATGGAGGAGTGGGAAACTATACCAATGCGCGGCATTGCGTACGCGAAAATCAAAGGGGTTCACTTCTACAGCTGCTATGCTCCACCTAGCGATAGCCCGGAGCAATTCGAGGACATGCTTGGAAAGCTTGTTGACCACGCAAGTGGGCGCAGACCAGCAGTCGTAGGAGGTGACCTCAATGCCTGGGCCACAGAATGGGACAGTCGTACCTCTAATCCAAGAGGACGTGCAGTAATCGAGGCCATGAACTTTGTAGACCTCGTATTGCTAAACGACGGACTCAAGCCGACGTTTGGTAACGACAGAGGTTAGTCGTTCATCGATGTCACCTTTATTAGCAGTAGCTTAGTGGCCAACGCTAAATGGATGGTGCATGAGGACATAACTCTGAGCGACCATAACCTGATCTCGTTCAGCGTACGAACGACGAGGCCGATGCCCAGACAGCGAAGCAGCGAAAAGGATTAAGACGAACAAAGCTCCTGGCATTGATGGTATCCCGGGTGTAATTGTCAAAGCAGCTGCCACTGCAAGACCTGAGGTATTCAGGGACACATTCAAACAGTGTCTTCTTTCCCCAAACGTTGGAAAAAGATGAAGCTTGTCCTTCTGCCGAAAGGAAAGGGACATGCAACTGCAGCAGGCAGCTACCGACCCTTATGTCTGCTGGACATTGTGGGCAAACTCTTTGAGCGCATTCTGTACGCACACATAGAGTCAATCACCGAGAGCCCCACAGGCCTTCAACGCCAACAGTATGGCTTCCGGAAAGGAAGGAGTACGCTCGACGCTCTCACATCAGTAACTGAAGTAGCCAAGAACGCTCTCGACGGTGATCGTTGGCTAGGCGACAGCAAAGAGTATTGTGCCATCATCACGCTTGACGTGAAGAACGCATTTAACACAGCGAGATGGCCCAATATCCTCGGCGCAATGCGCAACATGGATATACCCGGTTACCTAAGGAGTGTGATTGGCAACTATTTCTGGGACCGCGTGCTATGGTATGAAACAGAAGCTGGTCCAAGAAGCCACCAAGTCTCTGCAGGAGTTCCACAAGGGTCGGTACTTGGACCGATATTATGGAACATCATGTACGATGGAATATTGAGCATCAACAAACCCAGAGGAGTGGAGCTGCACTGCTTCGCCGACGACGTTGCGGAAACAGCGGTCGCCAAGACAATAACGGAGCTCTAGGACAACAGCAGCTTGGCGATCAGGACGATCATCGAATGGCTGGAAAATTGCTGCGCACAAGACTTAAGTAGTCCTATTGAGCAGCAGAAAGACTATTGAGCAGCAGAAAGACTATTGAGAGCATGCAGGTCTAAGTCAAGGGAGTGGAAATAGTCTCATCAGGAACGCTGAAGTACTTGGGAGTCCTAATAGACCGTAGGCTCTCCTTTAAGGAACACGCGATGTATGCTAGCAGAAAAGCGGCAATGACAGGCGCAGCTCTGTTAAGAATCATGCCCAACGTGGGTGGACCCAGATTGACGGCTAGGAGACTACTTGTGGCGGTCACAAAGGCAACGCTGCTATACGCTGCCCCCATCTGGAGCTGTGTTACCAGTAAAGCATCGTATTTGGATAGTGCGCGTGCAGTATCACGGACAATGGCACTGAGACTCATCAGAGGCTTTAAAACAATATCGGATGACGCAGCGCATGCTCTTTCAGGAACTATACCCATTGACCTGGTGATTAAGGGCCAATATCTAGCGCGTGGAGGATTTTCCCAGACAGAGATTCGTGAGTGGATCCAAGAAGTTTGGCAGACCAGGTGGCAAGAGTCGCAACGAGGGTGATGGACGTACCAGCTTATCCCTGACCTAACGGAATGGGCAGAGTGTGAGCATAAAGTGACGGACTACCATATGACACAGTTCCTAACAAACCATGGATGTTTCCGAGGGTACCTATTTAGGTTCCACCATGCGAATACAGCCCAATGCATTAACTGCACCGACGCAATGCAAACAGCAGAGCACATTCTTCTGCACTACTGCAGGTTCGTCGAGGAGAAGGTCCAGCTGGAGTCGCTCGCCGGGGCGCCTCTCAGCCCGAGAAGCCTGATTGTCGCTATGATGGCTGACAAAGACGTTTGGGATGGGGCACACGAGATCATCGTTAACATGATGAAATGTGTCCGCAAGGACGAGGCGGCCAACAGAGATGGAGGATGAGGAGTACTCCCGTGTGGTGGCGGGGTAAGAATGCTACCACAGTGCGCTCGGCTTGTCGTAAAAGGCAACTAAAGAGTCAAGGATGGAGCGTCATACTGCAGTACAACGCATAATGAAAGGGAAGGCGGATTGGCATCATATCCTGCTCACCGATGAAATACTTTGACTGGCAGTCCCGGTGAGCATTACAGGACAGGAGAGAGAGAGAGCGGAGGTTTTTGTTTAGTACGTAGGCATAACTCTACTTGGAGGGTTATGAATCGTGCATGCCATCTACGGACGGTAGATGGTATCTTTAGAAGATTTCATTTTCCAGTCGTATACATAATAAAAAAAAAAAAAATAAAACTTGTACATACTCACACATACACGCACACCTGAAGAAAACACGACCCTTAAAATAAACATGCAAAACAAACCCCCAGCCCATACTATACTATTATCAACGTCATCGTCTTTTTGAACATTTTGGTTTGAGTGATGCTGATGTGACCGAATTGGACGATGATGTTGCAAACGACGTTGGTTAGTTCAAATAGTGAATACCGTGAAGTGAACAATAACACTTGTTCAAGGTTTACGCTAGGCAATATAAAGGATAGCATTTCTTCTTTCGCGGGGTTTGCACAAGAAGATGTAAACCATTGGCTAAACGAGTTCGAAGACGTGGCGGTAACAGTGGGGTGGAATGACTTACAAAAATACATTTACTGTACACAACTATTAAATGGGGCAGCAAAAGCTTTACATTATAAGTTTATCAGGTGTACAAGGCTGGTCTTAACTAAAGTCAGAATTAAAGAGGGAGTTTGGGAAAGAGTTATGCTCGGCACAAATCCATAGAATGTTGCGAGAACGACAGAAGACATAAAATGAAACCTGCATGGAATTTCGTATAGCCTGATGGAAATTAGTAAGCCTCTAAAGTTAGAAGAAGAAAGCTTAATTTTGTATTTTGTTGAAGGCATTCCTGACAGCAAATTGAACAAAGCGGGTCTGTACAGAGCAGAAACGCTAAAAGAATTGAAGAAAGAAATCGGAACTTACGAAAAAATTAGAGCTAAAGGTGTTAACAGGCAAGAACATGACGCAAATAAATCTAGAGACAAGGAGGGCACAGGGAAAAGGAACCAGGTGGCCGAAAAGAAATTTATTTATTTATTTATTTATTTATTTATTTATTTATTTAAAGTCAACTAAGAGCAGTCGACTGTAGGTATGAAAAATATAAAAATAAAAATTAATATTACATTTTTGTATAATAAAATTAAATATGAATTAAAAGTAATATATAAGTAAAATTAAAGTTAAAGTTTACGTTAAACAGTAACATTTTAAAATGAAATTAAATTTTAAATTTTGAAATTTTGAAACTGGGACTAACATATTAGCCGAACCAACATTTGTTGCAGAGGATTGGGGAAACCCAGAAAAAACCCAATCTGATCGGTAGTGGTTAGTTAGGTTAGTTGTTAGAGTTAAATGTTAATGAGTTAATGATGGCAGTTTTAATAGCTATTAGGAAACTCTCCGAGTTAATTACTCCAGAAAGTTTGTTGTAATCAGAGCAGAGAATTCGGAAAGGCTCATGCAGGCTATAATTGTTATTACAAAATTTCGGGTTAATCTAGAGGGAATAGAGAAGTTAATTTGATTAAGCAAGATCGGGAAATCGATATCATACTTAATCAACTTAACAAGGAACATGACACCTAACATTAAGCGGCGGTTAGCAAGAGAAGTTAAATTTATTAGAAGTAGTCTTCTAGAATAAGAGGGTAAATCAACTCCGGAGACCCAGTTAAAACCACGAAGAGCAAAAAGTGAAAATTGTTTTTGCACAGACTCAATTCTGTCTTGGTGAACATGATATTGCGGTGACCAAATGCAAGAACCATATTCCAGAATCGGGCGAACAAGGGAGGTATAAAGCAACTTTGTTGTATAAGGGTCATTGAATTCCTTGGCCCACCTTTTAATGAAACCAAGGGTTCGAGAGGCCTTATTAACAATTTGCGTAATATGGGAATCAAATTTCAGTTTATGGTCAAAAAGAATGCCAAGGTCATTGACATTTGATATTCTTAGAAGAGAGGATAGATAAAGTGTACAGTTGACGACGTGGAAATTACTTCGGTAAAATGTCATTACTTTACACTTAGAACAATTTAAACTTAAAAGATTAAAGCTGCACCAATCACAAAAGGAGTCAATATCAACCTGTAGCGAACTCCAAGTCGGCTCCTTGTATGTAAAGCAAAGTTTAACATCGTCAGCATACATATAAATGTTAGAGAATTTCAAAATAGAGGGAAGGTCGTTAATAAAGAGGTTAAAGAGTAAAGGACCCAAATGACTACACTGAGGAACACCTGAGGTAACAAAGATTGGCTTAGATACAGAATGTTTGAAAAGAACTCTTTGGGACCTAATTTTTAAATAATTTGAAATCCAAAGCAGTAATTTGTAAGGAAACCCAATAAGATCAAACTTATGAATCAGAAGTGAGTGGTTTACAGAATCAAAAGCCTTACTAAAATCAGTGTAAATGACATCAGTTTGCATCTTCTTCTGAAACCCTTTTATAACAAGAGATGAGAATTCCAGAAGATTAGTCGTGGAGGATCTGGATTTCATGAAACCATGTTGACATGGTGAAATAACGGACCTACACATGTGGGTTAGCTGGGCCGTAACAAGTTTTTCAAATAATTTAGGAATAGAGGATAATTTAGAAAACACCTGTAATTCTTCACTTCCGATTTAGACCCATTTTTGTGAAGAGGGATGGAATATGATTATTTCCAGACTGAAGGAAAATTACTAGTAGTTAAGGATAATTTGAATAACCTAAAAATGGGTCTATATAAGGAGAAGGCACAATATCTTAGAACGCATCCAGGTACTCCGTCAGGGCCAGGTGAGTTAATGGGTTTAACCAAGTGCAGGTTAGTAAGAAGAGAATCTTCATCGATACTAGGGCAAGAAATTGAATTAGAGTTATGAATAGGATAAGGATAGGAAAGATTAGAATCATAGGTATTAGATAAATAGGTTGATTGAAAAAAATTCGCAAAAAGATCAGCACCGGCCTGATCATTAATTGCTTCAGTATTTTCATAAAAGAGACGAGATGGGAATTCATTAGATCTACGTTTCAAGTTAACAAAATTATAAAACTGCTTAGGGTCACGTGCAAATTGAAGCCGACAGCGATGTATATAGTCATTATAACATTTATTATTAAAAGAAATAAAGTTAGCCTTTGCAAGAGTATAACGCGAAAAAATCAGAAGGATTTCCCGTTTTTTTTAATTTTTTATAATACCGAGATTTTAAGTTTTTCACCGTAAGTAACTCACGTGTAAACCATGGAGGACTTTTAGTCTTGGCTGGATATACACGTGGAACACACTCGTCGAAAAATTTGTTCAAGGTATTATAAAAATATGAAGTACAAGTAGCTAAGTTCGAGCATGCATAAAAACAAGACCAATCGTGTTCTAGAATAAGATTATTAAGCCTCACAAAGTCAGTTTTGCGGAAGCAGCGTGACTTCGAAACACACTTAACAATTTCAGTTTGCACGGGGGACGGAAGTTATAAAACAAGTTCTAAAGTAGGATGATAAGGATCTTCAGGAAAGACTAAGGGATTAGTTCTTGAAATGTTATTAATGTGAGTATCAGAAGTGAAAATTAAATCAAGGATTTTGCCTTTATGGTTAAGGAAAGTGTTAATTTGAAACAAGGATAGTTCAGAGAGACCATTGATAAATGGGTTAAAGATGGAGGGAATCAAAACATTTGAATGAGAGGACCAATCTATTTGAGCTAAATTGAAATCACCAAAAACCAATAATCTCTATCCGAAAGTTTTGATTCTATAGATTTAATACAAGACAGGTGTTCAAGATACAAAGAAGTTTCTGAGGAGGGAGGAATGTAAGAGCAAGTTACATAAACTGAAATATAATCTAAAGTTACTTTAACGCACACGAATTCTAAATTGGGCAGACAGTCTATTGAAACAATATCAGAAGACAGATTTGAATCAACGGCAATAAGAACCCCTCCTCCAGATCGCGACAAATGGTCACATCTGAAAGAAGTATACTTATTAGAAAAGATTTCGCTATTTTCGATATCCGGTTTTAACCAAGTCTCAGTAAATATTATGTTGGTTATTTAGGTTTTATTTAAAGCGGATGTACAAAGTTTATTTGTGATTGTTGGTTTTACATTTAATTGACGACGCGCGCACTGCCGTTGTACACAGACCGGCAGTAGCTTTCTTACCACACTGACGCTCGGATCAGTGTGACCAAAGGGCATTGACAAATAGGGTTGCCAGATGCATTCCCAACACTTCCCCTCAGATGGCACTTTACTTATGGATTTGTCTCATACCCAACGTTTGAATGCATGAGACGTGTTTTGGCTTCGCCAGACCCTTGGTTAATACATCCGCCGGCATCTTGTCTGTTGGGATGTATTTCACATTGATGTCATCCTTCACGACGAGTTCTTCGTCCGTTAATGGAATATCGGATTCCTTGTAAGCTGACCAGCTCCCTGGTTGTCGTTGTAGATTGTGGTGGTGCCCAGTTGCCCCATAATCTCTTGCAGAAAACTTCGAAGGTGGACTGCTTCTTTGGACGACTCAGATAGCGCCATGTATTCTGCTTCCGTACTCGACAACGCAACAGTTCGTTGCTTGCGACATTCCCAGGATACCGCCGCATCGGACATCTTAAATTCAAACCCTGTAAAAGACCTGCGATCATCAGAACTTGCTGCCCAGTCGGCATCTGCATAGCCGACCAACTGTTCACCAGTTCGCGTGAAAAATAATCCATGGTTTGGAGTACCCTTCAAGTAACGCAATACCCTCTTAGCTGCAACCCAGTGTTGCTTGCCGTAGGACGTGTTGTATTGGCTCAGGACACTAACGACGTGTGCAATATCCGGACGTGTAGACACTGCCAGCCACATTAAGGCTCCAACCAAACTTTGATACGGGATTTTTGATAACTCAGCTTGCTCTTCTTCAGTTTGCGGGCACATCTCGACTGATAGCTTTTCATTCACGTTCATTGGTGTGCTTGCTGGCTTGCAATCCTCCATGTTGAATTGCTTCAAAACATCCTTGACGTATTTCGACTGACACATCGAAAAACTCTTATCTTCTTTGTTTTGGGAGAACTCGATTCCCAAACAATAAGATAGCTTCCCCAGGTCTTTCATGTCAAAACTTCTTGACAACTCGGACTTCAGAAGAACTACCATATTCTCGTCATTTGCAGCAACGATCAGGTCATCCACATACAATGCCACGATGATGATCCTGTCTCCCTCTTTCTTTAGATAAATACATTTATCCGCCGAAAGTGTTCGTAGACCCATGTCCTTCAATTTGCTGTCCAACTTTCTATACCATTGCCGTCCACTCTGCTTTAACCCATATAAAGCCTTGTTCAGCCTGCATACATTTCCTTGACCATACTTTTGCTTCTCTTTGGATGGCAATATTTCGCGAAACTCTGTTGGAACGCTGATGTAGAGTTCCTCCTCAATGTCTCCGTTCAAGTATGCGCTGTTAAAGTCCAATTGGTATACATCTAGCCCTAGCTCTACGGAAAGAGCTATTACTGTTCGTATTGAACCGATTCGGGCTACAGGGGAGAACGTTTCGTTGTAATCTATCCCCTCTCTCTGAGTGAAGCCCTTGGCTACCAGCCGTGCTTTGTGGCAATCCACCTCACCAGTCGGCTTATACTTGGTGCGTAGCACCCACTTCGTGTCGATGACTTTCATTTTGGGCTGTCGTTTTACAACTTGCCAGGTACCGTTCTTTTGGAGAGCCCTGTACTCGCTCAACATGGCGTCCTTCCATTTGGACCTTGTGCACCTTTGAGAGCGTCGCTCGCAGTCATCTCGTCGCTTTTTCTTATGAAACACGTTGATTCGAAGAACTCATCTTCCGACTCAGATTCGTTTGGAGCTGCAACGATCTGATTGTGGATTAATTTCGGTCTACCAGGTTTACCTGTACGTTGTTTCCTTGGCCTGCCAGGGCCACGCTTCATTTGCACCTCCGGATGGGCTTCGTCTGATGAACTTTCACTGCCGTTATCAGTTTCTTCTTGATTTGTAGGTACGCTTTCTACATCTTGTCCATCCGTTTCGGCAAATTCCTCGAAGTTGTTATCTTTACCAAATTGGTTTCTAAAGACCACGTCACGACTCTTCAGCACAGTTCTTGCTTCCGGGTCATACAGCCTGTATGCCTTTGCATTGTTGCAGTAACCTATGAATATGTTTTTCTTCGATCTTGGGATGAACTTGCCTTTTGGTCGTTTGTTGAGCGAATACACAATTTGCCCAAACGTACGTAGATGCTTCACAACTGGGATACGTCTATTCCACAGTTTAAAAGGTGTTTCGCCACACAGGCTACTCGACGGACATCTGTTCCTTATATAGCTCGCAGTGTTGACTGCTTCGGCCCAATAGCTTGGAGGAAGTGCTGCCTGTATCATCATACAGCGCGCCATTTCTACAAGCGTTCTATTCTTACGCTCAGCTACTCCATTTTGCTGTGGGGTATACTCGACTGTGAATTCGTGTTGAATACCTGCACCCGCCAGGTACTTTTGAACTCGTTGTTCGTATATTCTGTTCCATTGTCTGATCTCAATGTCTTCAGCTTCCTTCCAGTCTTACGTTCAGCAAAGTTTTGAAACTCCTTGAATTTTTCTAAAACTTCCGATTTTGCCTTGATTGTATATAGCTCGCACCACTTTGAATGGTCGTCTATAAAAGTCACGAAATAACGGTTACCTCCATGACTATGCACACGCACAGGACCACATACGTCGCTGTGGACCAATTTTAGGACTTCTCGGGATCTGGAGCTCGACGATGGGAACGGCTTCTGAGATTGCTTCCCCTTAATGCATACTTCACATTGTGGTAAACTTCTGCTTAAGTTTACTCTTACTCCCTGGACCATACGTAGTTGTATGGCAGCTTTGAGATCCTTTTCGTTGAGATGACCAAAACGTTCGTGCCATTCTTTGATATCGTTTTGACTATGACTTGACACCTGGCAGCTCTCTCTTATTTCTTCCGTATAGTATAGATCTAACTTACGTTTGGCTCTAAACACTATCTGGCCATTAGATACTTTTACTATTTCTGCTCCGTCTTTCTTGAATAAGACGTTATATCCATGATCACAAATCTTTGAGACGGACAACAGATTTTCCCTTAAATCTGGGACATACAGCGTGTTTAAAAGGTTTACTGAGAAACTCTTGGTTGGATTAAACGGAACTAATCCACAACCTTCTATCTCTGTCGAGTCATTGTTTGCGAGCTTTAGATTTGAACACTCTGCTTTACTGACCTTTTCAAATCTATTTTCTTGCGAACACATGTGTGATGTCGCTCCAGAATCCAAACACCAGCCTTTCTGCTCACTACTGACAGAGTTTGCTATTTCTGCCTTCATGCTTGACTTATTGTTACTGTCTTGATCTTTTGATTTACACTCCGCTGCTTTATGTCCAACTTTTCCGCACTCACTGTACTTGAATTTTTGTTCAGTTTTCCTTTCCTTTTCCTTATTGCTTTTGTACTTCTTGTTTACAAAAAGCGCTCCAGGAGTAGGCTCACTACTATTCCTTTTTCGGGCTTCATATTCGTCAAGCAACTTGATCTTAAGTGCTTCTGGCGTCAATAAGGTGTCTTGAGTTTCGCTCGCTACACGAAACGGTTCGTATTCTTCAGGAATGCTATACAACAACAGTATGGATAACAAATCATTTATATTTACCAACTCTACTTCATTTAGTTTATCGACGATATCGAAAAACTTATCTATGTGATTTCTCATATCACCGCCATTGCCTAATTTTAACAAAATTAACGACTTCAATAGGGATGCTTTGCGAGCTGGCCCTTTAGATTGGTAACCATCGTGTAGCTTTCTCCATACAGCGTTTGACGTGACACAGTTCTTTATTTGTTTCAACTCCGTAGTTGACATGGATAGAATCAAGTCTGATTTTGCCTTTGCATCTTGATTGTCCCACTGTGCATTGTTTTCTTCGGTTTTTACACATGTTCCGTTAACATATTTCCAATTGTCATTTTTAATTAGAAGCGCTTGGATTTGTATTTTCCAAGTATCAAAATTGTCTTTGCCCAAAGGCTCGAGTCGCACATTGTTAACACTCATTTTTTAATAATGTTCTTACTTTGGAGCTCGACGCGTATGCGATCACTCTGGCGCCACTTAGGTGACATACACACACATTTGGTGTTTTCGTTTCTCGCCTTGCACCTGATACTTCGGTTGAAGATGTGCAATCATTTATTAATTCAAAAATCTCTGTACCTAGTATTGTGGTAGAAAAATTTAAATTTAACTACATGAGAGATATTGCATCTTTTAAAATAAGTATTCCTGCAGACAAGTTTCAATCTGTCTGCAGCGCAACCTTCTGGCCGCCAGACTTAATTGTAAAAGAATTTTCTCCTAAACAAAAAAGTAGAGCTGCGATACCGCTTCCTACAATTTCTCGTGCCTCTTCTTCTTCTAATGGGACATCAAAAAACCAGTAGATTTTTCCTATCTTCATTTTGCCTATCAAAACGTTAGAGGTCTAAACTCTAAGCTATCTAATTTGTTTATGAATAGTGTATCTTTTGATCATCAAATACTAATATTTACTGAAACCTGGTTAAAACCTGATGTAGATAACAGTTCAATTTTTCCCAATAAGTACACCACCTTCAGGTGTGATCGTTTATCACGAACTGGAGGTGGTGTTCTTATAGCTGTAGAATCTGATCTTCCTTCCGAACTAATTTCGATAGACCATAGTTCTCTCTTAGAATTTGTATGTGTTAAAATAACAATGTATAAATTTCAATTTATATTACCTGTTCTTATATTCCTCCCTCATCTGATATTTCTATCTACCTGGACCATCTCTCATCTATCCAATCCGTCGCCTCCAAACTATCTGATAGAGACTACTTGCTAGTTTTTGGTGATTTCAACTTACCAGAAGTTACTCGTACTTGGTCTTCTCAATCTGATTTATTGGTGCCTTCTTTATTTAATTCTAACTGTAGTGGTAGAATGCTTGATTTAGTTTTCTCTTCCGACAATCTAGTAAACACTATCTCTAGAATCAATCCCTTAGTTCTTCCTGAAGATCCCTATCATCCTACATTAGACCTGGTTCTAACTATGCCTATTTCTGCGCAAACTGCAACTGTTTCCCCTAAACTAAAGTCACGTTGTTTCCGTAAGACCGATTTTGAAAAATTGAACTATTTAATTTTGGAACATGATTGGTCATCTTTTTATTCATGCTCTGATCTAAATACATGCATTTCATTTTTTTATTCCTCTATGAACTCATTTTTTGATCAATGTGTTCCTGTTACTTTTCCTGTAAAGTCCAACAGGCCTCCTTGGTTTTCACGTGAGCTAGTAAGGATGAAAAATTTTGAAATCCCGGTATTTTAAAAAGTTTAAAATTACATGCAATCCTTCTGATTATACGCGTTATATTGTTACAAGAGCAAACTTTATTGCTCTGAATGCTAATTGTTATAAAAAGTATTTGTGTCGCTGCCGTTTGCAGTTTGCTCAGGACCCAAAGCAGTTGTACAACTTTGTCAACTTAAAACGTAAATCAAGTAGATTTCCTTCTGTACTATCATATGAAAATAAGGAAGCAACTGATGATCAGGCTGTAGCCGATTTGTTTGCAGACTTTTTTCAATCAACTTATTCAACTGAACCTAATAGTTTCCCATTACATCCATACCCTTATAAAATACAAAATTTTAATTCTTTCTTCTGTCCTTCTATTGATGAAACGTCTTTACTTAGTGATCTTAAATCGATAAAACCCGTTTTCTCTCCTGGCCCTGACGGAGTTCCAGCATGTGTGCTTAGATATTGTGCCGATTCAATTCTTAAGCCAATTTATAAGCTGCTTGACTTGTCACTAGCAAATAGTTATTTTCCACCTATTTGGAAAAACTCTTTTTCCATTCCTCTTCACAAAAGTGGTTCTAACCATGATGTGAAGAACTATAGGTGTATTTCCAAATTTTCCGCTATTCCTAAAATTTTTGAGAAAAATTTTACGGCTCAGTTAACTTTTATGTGTAAATCTATAATTTCACCCTGTCAACACGGGTTTATTAAGGCAAGATCCACAGCTTCTAATCTTTTAGAATTTTCCTCTCACATTAACTTAGGATTTCGGAACAAAATGCAAACTGATGTGGTCTATACTGACTTCAGTAAAGCATTTGACTCCGTAAATCATAGACTCTTAATCCAAAAGTTAAATTTGATTGGTTTTCCTCAAAAGCTCCTTTTGTGTATTTCCGATTATTTAACTAATAGATCTCAACGAGTTTTTTTTAAAGACTGTCTTTCTAAGCCGATCTTAGTCACTTCTGGTGTTCCTCAGGGTAGCCACCTTGGGCCTTTGCTATTTAACCTTTTTATTAACGATCTTCCTTCTATACTTCTTCACTCTAACATTCTTATGTATGCTGATGATGTGAAACTCTGTTTGACACATAGTGATCCTATTAATAACCTTCTTCAAACAGATCTTGATTTGTTTTTTGCTTGGTGTAGACATAACCTACTACATCTAAACTGTTTGAAGTGCAAGGTTATGTCATTTTACAGAGGTAACTATCATGTCATCGACTATAATCTTAACTTAACCCCACTCTTAAGAATATCTGGAATGGATTTAGGTATCCTCTTTGACCATAAATTGAAATTTGATCGTCACATAACACAAATTGTCAATAAGGCATTTCGACTACTTGGGTTCATCAAAAGATGGGCCAAAGAATTCGAGGATCCTTATACGACAAAGTTGCTTTATACTTCTCTTGTTCGTCCAATTCTTGAATATGGGTCTTGCGTGTGGTCGCCGCAATACCATATTCACCAAGATAGAATTGAGTCTGTTCAAAAGCAGTTCCTACTCTTTGCCTTGCGTAG
Source organism: Zaprionus capensis (assembly GCA_018903675.1). Classification (NCBI taxonomy): domain Eukaryota; kingdom Metazoa; phylum Arthropoda; class Insecta; order Diptera; family Drosophilidae; genus Zaprionus; species Zaprionus capensis. The sequence goes on from JAEIFN010000411.1 coordinate 87,077, forward strand.
TTTTAATTGGGTTTCGGGTGTAGACTTACCACCATATTCTAGTAGACTCCTTCTAATTAACCTACCTTCTTTAACTAACCGTCGTATTATGTTAGGTGTTATGTTTATCGTAAAACTAATAAAGTACGATATAGATTCCTCCACTCTACTTAACCTAATCAATTTCTGTATTCTTTCTAGAGTTACTCGTAATTTTAGGCCACTTTCTTCAGCCTTTTGTCCTAATAATTACAGCTTGCATGACCCTTTCCGAGTTCTCTGTGCTGACTACAATAGACTGTCTAGAGTTTTCAACTCAGAGTCCTCCCTCCACTCTGTTAAATTGTCTATCCTTAATGAATTAACTCCTCATATTAATAACTAACACTAATCCACCGATCTGATTGGGTTTTTCTGGGTTTTCCCCAATCCTTTGCAGCAAATGTTGGATCGTTAATTCTTGTTTTATATTCCCCAGCCTAAATTTAAAAAATATATAGTCTTAATTTAATTTTAACATTTTTTTTATACTTTTAATCTTAATTTTATCTAATGTTCATTTCAAGTCGACTGGCTTAGTTGACGTTAAATAAATAAAAAAAATAAAAAAAAAAATAAATTTGTTCTTGGTAAAAAAATTTAATTTCGCGCAGTGGAAGCGTGCTGGGCCCATAACCTGTTGGTTATTTAGGTTTTATTTAAAGCGGATGTACAAAGTTTATTTGTGATTGTTGGTTTTACATTTAATTGACGACGCGCGCACTGCCGTTGTACACAGACCGGCAGTAGCTTTCTTACCACACTGACGCTCGGATCAGTGTGACCAAAGGGCATTGACAAATAGGGTTGCCAGATGCATTCCCAACATATTAAGATATGATAGACAAAAGATATACTATTAGTAATAAAAAGATTAGAAAGTTTAGTATTTAGGCCTCGAACATTTTGATAGGCAACAAAGAGGTTAGAATTTAGTTTTTTATAATTTTTAAGTTTTTTGCAGTTCCGTTCGGGGATTCAACGGTCAGCGAAGGAAGGGTAACAGGTCTAGTAGACTTTTGTTTATGGGTAAACTCCTTGACAATTAGGTCAGGAGTTTACCCACCTGACACTTCTTTCGAAGTGGCACCTGACACTTCTTTCGAAGTGTCAGGTGCCAGACGAGAAACGAAGACCAATTTCTTAGGTTTAACGGCAACTAGAGGTTTTGCACTCTGTACCGTAATGGGGGGGGAAATCAAGGGTAAAGTTAACAAATTGTCGACACTTAGAATAGAGCAAGACGAATTGGAAGAGGTAGAAGGATTTGGGACGGAGGCATTACGTGGAACAGAAGTTTTTCGAGCATGAACGGTTTTTGAGCATGACGGAGTAGGAGAATTTAAATTCAAGATAAGATATGAAATTATAGGAGTAGAGGGCTGGAGGATATTAGTTTTCACTACAGGATTTGGGGAAGGTACTTTCGGTGATAATACCGGAATTATTAAGGGATCGTTAATGGGTTCAAGAGAGTTAAATTGAGTCTCCATTTCTAAGAACTGCGAATATAAATTGCCAAAATCGGTACGCAAATTGTTAAAACCCAATCTGGTTTTTCGCACAACTTTTTGCAAGTCAGATTCGCCTATTCGACACTTTTCACAAGACCACTTTAAGCCAGTCTTATTATGAATCGCATCCTAAATTCGGATAGTTAGACCGGCGCATTTTAGGTGACAAAAGTTGTCACACAGCCAGCAGCTAATACAATCTGCATTGGGATCAGCTGAGCACTTGCAAATCTTTGCCGAACAAGAGGTCATTTTCGATAAGCCTTAACAAATGTAGGGGATTATAGATGAGAGTAAAGCAAAATAGAAAGAGCAAAACTTTGGAGAGAAAGAATTACGAAAATTAGTTCCAAAAACACAAAGTTAAAAAGAACAGTTAGAGAGCAAGAAAGCAAGCAAAACAAACACAAGCGTAACTCACAAGAGAGCGTAAAGAAGCGTGAGAGTGAGAGCGCGAGTAAGTGTATGCAGAAAGCAGAAAAATAACAACACTACTGTAGCGAGAGAGCCGTTTACGATACACACTTAGCACAGCGCAGCACACTCAGAGAGCGATGCAAGCGAGAATGAGCGTGGGAATGTGAAACTCCAAACAAAAACAAAAACAAGACGCTTAAGACGCGCAACTTATTTTATATAAAATGTACTTTTAAATAAAATAAACACTAGTTTACCAGTTACGAATATATAAATTTGTTAGCACAAAGTTATTACACAGTAGTGAATCACAAATATGAAATTTAAATCACCAGAAATTTAGTACAAATCTTTAAATAACAGGAGCACAAGCTAAAACACAGCTGATCACCAAGAAAGTTGAACAGATGATATTCGATGTTTTAAGTGTGCAGAAGAAGGGCACATTGCAAGAGATTGCATGAAAGACGTGGTTTGTTTTAAGTGCAGAAAGAGCGGTCATATTTCTACAAAATGTCCAGAAAATAAAAGTGCAGTCTCTAGTATTAAAACAGAGGCGGCTAATGTTTTAGAAGTAAAGTCACCTAGAGATTGACTGATTTATAAAACTTTTGTTGCCTCAGATATCTCGTTCGCTGCAATGATTGATTCTGGGTGCGATGTCTGTTTAATGAGAGAGGATTTGTTTCAAAAATTAAAAGAGCTGAACTGAGGAAGGAAATCAAACACCTGAAAGGAATTGGCCAAGGTGCAGTAGTGACTATTGGTAGTTTTAATTTAGAACTTTTTGCTGATAAAACAACAATTACTTTAATAACTTTTCATGTAGTGAAACAAAGAGAGTTAGAGTATGCTGCCATCATAGGAAATGACGTTTTAAGCCAAGTGGATATCTTATTTAGCACCAATGGGGTTGTTTTTATAGAAAGAGAAACCGACGTTGATTCTATAAAGGTATTTAAGAGTATGTGAGTGAAAGAGATATTGGAAGAGAGCTCTGTAATTGATTTAATTGATCTAGATCATTTACGGCAAAGTCAGAAAAGCGAAGTGGTGGAAATAATTGAAAAGTACAAGCCTTTGAAACTTATTAAGTCACCAGTTGAGATGAAGATTTGTTTGAATTTGTAACGTCATAACAAAGCAGCAAACCTGGTCACACTAGAATATTGTAAGACTGACAACGCCAAGTTTAAGTACATACACTTTTGAGTTTAGAGTCAACTGCCGCGATGAATAGACGCGCACTTTTGTATCGTGAATAAATTAAACTTCTTTATTTACTTCTTTAATTGATCTTTGTATTCTCTTGTTGGACACACATATGCGAACTCTGCTGCGGACGAAAAGTCCAACAGGTTATGGGCCCAGAAAACGCAGAATGCCAATAAGCTGAAGTTGTAAATGATTAATTAAAAGTTAAAGAAAAAGCCACGAAAAATGGCTGGTGCGTATATTAAAATTGAGCCGCTAAGTGCGGAGAACTATGATACATGGAAGCTAAAAATGCGCGCAGTGCTCGTGAAAAACGATCTGTGGTAATATGTAGATGGGACAAAACCATGTCCAGATAATCCAACGCAGATAACGGAATGGAAAACATTCGACGAAAAAGCGCGTGCAGATATACTACTCTCTATTAGTACATCAGAATTAACAATTATAGAGAACTGTGAAACATCAAAAGAGTCTTGGCTGAAATTACAAGAAACATTTCAATCAAAGGGGCCTGTGCGGAAGGCAAACTTGTTAAAACGTGTCGCTCTATCACGGATGCATGAAGGAGGTGATGCAAGGCTGCATATGCATAATTTTTTCGATGCAGTAAAAAGACTTAAGGAAATCGGAGTACATATCGGAAATGATTTACTCGCTATTCTCCTATTGTACAGTTTACCCGATTCGTATGATACATTTCGTTGCGCCATGGAGTCCCGCGACGATTTGCCAGATCCTGAAATTCTAAGAATTAAAATTCTAGAAGAGTCGGAAGCGCGGCAAACGAAAAGTCAACGCGGCGAACAAAACGCATTGTACGCGAATAACGGAAAATCCAAAGAACGGAATGACAAGATATACAAAGAAACGAGAAAGTGCTATGCGTGCGACAAAGTCGGACATATTGCGCGCAACTGCCGAAACAAATCAAAAAACAAAAACGTAAAAAGTGAAACAAATCCCGAAAACGGTAAAAACCGAAATGAAAAGGAAATATCAAATTTAACGTGTGATAATGCATTCTTTGCCGAAAATCAAAACGGAATGTGGTGTCTAGACAGTGGATGTAGCGCACACATGTGTTCGAACGCAAGTTTATTCGAAAGCGTAGCAGAAGTCGAAAAGACTCTGCATTTGGCAAATAATGAAACAACCAAAGTAAATGGTGTCGGTGACGTGAAAATAGAAATAAAAGAAAAACGAAAAAACAATGATGTTACATTAAAAAATGTTTTATTTGTCTCTGATTTGAGACAGAACTTAATATCAGTATCAAAAATAACTGATAAAGGACATGAAGTTCATTTTCGAAAAAACGAAGCCGTAATTGTGAAGAACAACGGTGAGGAGTGGTTGCGTGCAAAACGATACGGTAATTTATACTATGTAAATATAGAACAATATCAAGCGAACAAAATCGATTCCGAAAACCACAGTGATATTGATTTGTGGCATTACCGTATGGGACATCTAAATGACCATGACTTAAAAAGTATGTCTATAAAAGGTAAAGTGCACGGTATGAACATAAAAGAAAACGAAAAGTTATCCAAATGCGAGATATGCATAACTGAAAAACAAGTAGCGAACAGCTATAAAAGCGCAATTGAAAAACGTACAAATCATTTGTTGGAAATAGTGCACAGTGATGTGTGTGGACCTATGCGTACAGAATCATTAAGCGGTCGGAAGTATTTTGTAACTTTCATAGATGATTACTCACGCTATTGTGAAGTTTATTTTCTCTCACAGAAATCTGAAGTCTTCGAGGCCTTCAAAAACTATAAGGCAGCTGTGGAAAATTTTACTGGTCACAGGATAAAAAAGTTACAAAGCGACAATGGAAAAGAATATCGAAATCGGATCTTTGATGATTTCATGAACAAGCACGGAATCGGACGACGATTTACAGTCCCACACACACCGCAGCAGAACGGCATCGCAGAGCGATACAACAGAACACTTTTAGAGATGGCAAGGTGCATGATGCGACAGGCTGGCGCTCCACCACGATTTTGGGCAGAAGGTGTTAACACAGCATGCTATATAAGAAATAGGTGTCCTACAAAAGGACTATCTAGTAAGATACCATACACTCTGTGGACGAGTAAAGTACCTACCATGTCATATATACGAATATTCGGTATCAAGGCTTATGCGTTAATAAAGGGTAAAAACCAAGGAAAATTTGAATCACGTTCTGAAGAGTGCATTCTGATCGGGTATTCCAAAGAATCAAAGGCATATCGGTTGTATGATCCGAGAAAACGCATCGTGATAGCAGCAAAAGATGTAAAGTTCATAAACTCTTCTGGTTTCAAGAGTGAGTATCAAGAATTTTACGAAAATGAGCAAGACAACGTCGAGGTATTTATAAAATCTGGTGGACACGAGAATCAAGAGGAGCACTCAAGCGACGAAGAGTCCGAAAAGGAAGAAAAACAACCTCATGAAGCGCGACGTGGCAGAGGGCGTCCAAAATTGCTCCGTTCTGGACGGCCAGGCAGACCGCGCAAGGTCTATCAAAAAGCAACCAACTTAAGAAACGCAAATGAGCGTGCCGATGATACGAGCAATGATTCATCAATAGAAGACATATTCCAAGAAGCGGAAAGCTCCGAGGATTCTGCAGATTGGATGGCAGCCATTGAAGATGAGTTCATGGCACAAGTTTTAAACAATACATGGAAAATTGTTGAAAGACCAAATGACGCTTAGTAGCAAAAGGCTATGCGCAGAGACCAGGAGAGGACTATCATGAATCCTTTTCACCAGTGGTTCGATTTACTTCGATATGATTACTTGCTGCCTTAGCGGCAGAGTACGATATGGAGATTCACCAGATGGATGTAGTTACTGCCTATCTAAATGGTGAATTAAAAGAGGATGTCAACATGAGCATACCTGAGGGATTTGAAGAATTCATGAAAAAATTGGAAATAGGCGCAAAAATTGGAACTAATCACACGGTTGCCGATAATAGATACAAACAAATAGCTAAAAGATGGCTAAGAAATGTTAAGCAAATGCAGAATCCAGTTTGTATGATAATCAAGGCGCTTTACGGACTTCGACAGAGCGGATTGAGATGGTACGAGAAGCTGACCGCTAAACTACAAGAGATCGGATTGCAACCTACTGAGCAAGACCCGTGCCTATTCTTTAGACGTCAAGAAGGAAAACTTCTACTTGTCACGATCTACGAAGATGACTTGTTAATAGCCTCAAATCATCCCGAATGGCTGAATGAGATAAAAACACATCTCAGTGAGACCTTCATGATGAAAAACATCGGGCCAGTGAAAACATGCTTGGGCATTGAATTTAAACAAAATTTGCAAACACATCAGATCTTCATTTCGCAGGCAAATTATATAAATAACATTCTTAGGCGATTTGGAATGATGGAGTGCAAGCCAGCACTAACCCCCATTGAGGCAAATTCAGTGTTGCAGCATCCTGTAGACGCAGATGAAGGAGAAATGAATAAGTATCCATATCAAAACTTAATAGGTGCCTTAATGTTTTTTTCAGTAACCACTAGACCAGACATTACGTATGCTGTGAACTTCATGAGTCAGTTCAACGCAAAGTACACTGTTGAACACTGGAAGGCAGCAAAACGCATTCTTCGATACCTAAACGGTACAAGAGATCTCGGTCTCCTGTATATGCAAACAGGAAATGAGATGTATGGAGTTGTTGACGCTGACTGGGGCGGAAACTTATCAGACCGTCGTTCATACTCTGGGCAGGCATTCATACTGGCAGGCGCCGCTATAAGCTGGGAGGCGCGTAAGCAGCGCACGGTTGCTTTATCAAGTACTGAATCCGAGTATCTGGCCTTATCAGAAGCAGCTAAGGAGGCTTTATACTTGAAGGCCCTTCTAATCAAGATAGGGCAACGATGCGAGAAGGTGCAGTTATACAATGATAACCAGAGCGCACAAAAATTGGTGAAAGGTTTTGGTTTTCATCCACGAACGAAACACATCGATGTACGTCATCACTTTATACAACGACTACACAAGAATGGTGACATAGAAGTCGACTACATGCAGACGGAAAAGATGCCAGCAGATGTCCTGACGAAAGGTTTAAGCAGCGCCAAACATTTTAGATGTATTTCGTCATTGGGCATCACACGTATTTAAATTAAGATTTGAAATTTTCTGAATTGTATTGCTACTTTGAGAGGGCGCGTTTGAATTTGTAACGTCATAACAAAGCAGCAAACCTGGTCACACTAGAATATTGTAAGACTGGCAACGCCAAGTTTAAGTACATACACTTTAGAGTTTAGAGTCAACTGCCGCGATGAATAGACGCGCACATTTGTATCGTGAATAAATTAAACTTCTTTATTTACTTCTTTAATTGATCTTTGTATTCTCTTGTTGGACACACATATGCGAACTCTGCTGCGGACGAAAAGTCCAACAAGCTTATTTTAGAAGACGATGTACCTGTTTTTCCACGTCCGCGTCGGCTGTCTTATGAAAACAAGTGTTTTATTGAAAAACAAGTTCAAAATTGGGTTGAAGAGGGTATAATTGTTCCAATTGTAAAAATATAATGGGACAATTTCCCGATGTCTTTGATAGATGACGTGCTGATCGGCTTCAGGGTGCTAAAGTATTTTTTACTTACTTATTTTGTACTTAGAGAGTTAATAAATGAGAAAAAGATAGTCGTATACAACAAAAGACGAGAAAAGTGGATTGCAAATATTAAAAGAAGTTTTTAAGAAAGCTTCTATTGCAGGACTTCAGATTAAATTGGAGAAAGCTAAAATTTTAAAAAGGAAAATTCAGTTTCTTGGCTATGTAATAGAGAATGAAACTATTGCACCCACCGAAGATAAAATAAAGGCAGTCGTAAATTTTTCTATTCCTCAAAATAGAGAAGCGATCGAGAGATTTTTAGGCTTGACATACTACTTACGCCGTTTAATGAAAGGGTACGCTTTAATTGCAAAACCATTAAGTGATTTATTAAGGAAAGAAAGTAAGACGATTAATGGTGAGAATATAGTATTAGACGAACAGTGTTTGCTAAGCTTTAACCAGCTGAAAAATTTGTTAGTCACAGCGCCGGTGTTGAAAATGTATGATCCGCGCGCTGTTACAGAAGTCCACACAGATGCAAGCAAATACGGATTTGGCGGAATGCTTATGCAGAAAGACTCTGACGATCAGTCGATTCATCCTGTCGAGTTCATGAGCAGAAAGACCACTCCTCACTGAGGAGAAGTGTAGCGCGTACGAGCTGGACGCATTGGCTGTGGTAAACGCAATAAAGAAGTGGCGTATTTATCTTCTGGGAGTTCAATTTACAATACTAACAGATTGTCATGCGCTCGCAATTACCCTAAGAAGAGACGATGTTCCTCCCAGAGTAGCACGTTGGGCTATGTTTTTACAAGAGTTTAAATTTTCGGTGCAGCATAGGTCAGGTAGTCAGATGCGACACATAGATGCATTAAGTCGTTTGAACTGTTTTTTAATCGAAGACTCGACAAAGTATCGTTTAAAGGAAGCACAAGATAATGATGAGTGGATCAGAGCTGTCAAAAAAGTGTTAGAATTTTCTGAAAGGTACGATGATTTCTTTCTAGCGAATCGTATTCTCTATAAAGATGCTGTTAAAGAATTATTAGTCGTTCCGGAAACAATGCATGAAGAAATAATAGGGATCGTACGTAAAAAAGGTCACTATGGAGCTCAAAATACGAGAGAATTAATTGAAAAATCATATTATATGAAAAATCTTGCAGCGAAAATAGAGAAGTTTGTCAAGTGTTGTATTGAATGCTTGATAATAGATTCAAAGCGAGGCAAAAAAAGAGGGATTGTTGACACTAATCGACAAAGCACAAGAACCTCTTGGTATATATCACATAGACCACGTAGGACCATTGACGGAAACAAAAAAGAAGTATAATCACATATTGTCTGTAATTGATGGGTTTACGAAGTTCGTATGGCTATATCCATAGAGAGAGTCCAGCAAGAGAATATAATTAGTTTTAATGAAAAAAGAAAAGTTGAAAATATGTATGAATTTCGAAAAAACACAGTATGGAACAGCTATGAAGCTCAGGTCAAACTTTTTTGGACCTTATAAAGTCACAAAAGTAATGAAACATGAACGTTATGAAGTCGAAAAAGTAGGTAATCAGGAAGGGGCCTAAAACAACAACCACTGCAGCAGAATTTACGAAAAAGGATAGCCGAATGTAGGATTGGGATAGTATCGCTGTAACAGCGTACCCTCCTCGATGCAACATCATTGAACCCATCGATAGTTTTTAATCGATTGTTCGCATTGAATGATTTTTTTATGTTTAAATAAGAAAGAAGAGAAGAAGATCGCGCGACACAGAGAGAAAAGTTGTTGAATTACAAAGACGTCCGTATTATTTTATTCGGAGTGTTGAATTGCACAAAACTCGAAGTCGTTTGTTTTGCCGCAGTAACTTTATTTAAAACTTGTATTACATGTGAAAATACTCATAGTGTAATGAAAATGAAATCAACAAATAAACTTCAATTTGTACTCCCACAAATATAAAGTTTAAAATATAAGGTAATGAATTTATAATAGTGCATTTTTTTTTTAATTTTTTTTCTTTTCTTTTTGTTTTACGATTTCAGCATTTTTTTTTATTGATTTCAGTATACTTTGTATAGCAAGTGTTAATAAAGTTGGTTCAATGAATTGATTAATTAATTTAGAAAATCATATTTGTGTGCAATAAAATTCTTTTCACTTACCCCGACAAGACCCTTGGTACTAAATTGATTTACGGTGTGTGTTGCTGCCTTGATACATAATTATAATGTTTATGGCACACACATAATTATCAATTCACTTTGAAGGAGCTGATTATTTCTTCCTATATTTGAATTTTTGCATAACCATAATGGAAGAAGAATGTTTTTGCGAAAATTTATAAAAATGAAAAGGAAAACAAATTATTAAAACTATTTTAAAACTAATTTTCAGATCCTATTGTTCTAGGGCTAAGGTTGGCTCAGTCGCGCCAGGGCTACCGTTACAATAAATTTGTATTGGTGCTGAGACCCTGGACGACGGGGTAATAGATGTTTGGGTCGACGAGGGGGGGGAGGCAAAGGCTTTTCAAACGGCGAGGCCGACTTGAAGGTGAGGCGCAGAGTGGGGTGGCCCGTCAGCAGTCAGTAACAGGGAAAATACCGCATACCTAGTGTCCTCTTTACAGTTTGAGTGTCTCAGGGCCGGGATGTCGACCGTCAGCTCTGAGACTTTTGCCCTGCGGCTGTACTAGAAGTTTCACAGTATGCGATGGGTGTTGGCCGTCATCGCACCAGTGAAACTTCAGTACAGTGAGAACACACAGACGTGCGTTACTCCCCTGCACCAATATTGCTGACTTTTCACACCTACACACACCAACACACACCTACACACATACATACACGACACATGCAAGAGTGTATCCAACAGCAAGACGTGTTTTTTGGTAGTGAAGAATCTTTTCCTGTTTTCCGCGGTTTTCCTGCCCAGAACTCTGACCTGAAAGAGCGAAGTGCTTGGTGAAGGTCTGCTGCACTGGTAGGAATACTCACTGCGAAGTTCTCCGGGTCCAGAATCCATACCGTGAGTTTTTTCCCGGGTCACATCACTGCGCTTGTTGGTGGTGGGGGCGGGGAGAGCGCCGCGAGGGCTGAGTGAAGGTGCAAATTTGATTTTCACTCAACTTTTTCCTCGCTTTCTCCATTTCCAAACCACGCCATTGTGGCCGGCGGAGAAGAACAGCTGTCAGCGCTGCCAACTTACGTCAGTAAGCGATCGGACCTGAGTAGCGTTGCCAGATCAACGGCGCTGCCAGGGCTGCCCGATCAGTTGGGCGCGTAATTCAAACACTCAATTTGAATTTAGTACGCTAATACCAATTTTCAAATAATAAGTAAATTCGGATCTTTTACTGAAGTGGACATTTGCTGAAACTGCGAAAATTAACAAAATTTATATTTATATAAATATCTATATTTATAAATATATATTTATAAATATATATTTATAAATATATATTTATAAATGTTTGTGGCAGCGGCAATGAAATTATCTTCCTTCTTGGGGGGATCGTATGTGGGGGTGAAAATGCTGCTGGAAAAGTTAAACCGACGCGAAAACAAGTCGAAATAAAGGAAACAATGCGGGGCGCGCGGCGTTCAATTCACTGTATATTTTCATACTATCTGGTCTGTACAATGTAAACATAGCTTAAGCCTAACTTAACATACTACTACGGATAAAAGAGCGCGAGAGCCCTTGGTGTCTCTCGCACTGTTTACGCAGATATGCTGCCTACTTTTCGGCGGCGAGTTTCGACGTAAACATTCCGCCCCCCTTGCAATACTATTGCAAATAGATGGGGCCGGAATCTTTTTGGACGCCGCTGGAGGACTACGTCTTGAAGACACCGGATAGTACCCAGCCAAACAGAGTGTTCTGGGCCAACGGCAGTCCACCGTGGGACGGAACAAGGCCTGGGAGGATTACGTCACCATAGACGTCGGCCCCCAGAACAATGGAGACTCTGCTTGGCACATGGCACCGATTGTCCGCCAGCGTAATGCCCGGGTATCGAGTCTGGAGCTCCTTTCCGATATTCTGAGCCGGAGTCCTGATTTGCACATCTTCCATCTTCAGAGTCACTATAATGGAGAACTCTGGCGATGTCCTTGACCTGAACAAGGCGCGACAAAAACCATTTTCGGCGGAAAGGCCAAAGGCCTGTGCCAATGAGGTGGGCATGCGGCTATTTGGGCTGCACGCGTCCAACAGCACGCGCACCTCAAAGATTTTGCCGTCCATGTCCAGGTTAACTATGGCGGTCGGCATCATGCTGTTCGCCACAGAAGGGGATGTCGCCAGGGACTCCGAAGGTGGAAGAGGCGGCACGGATGGCGAATTGGTCTGCTTCTCGGGTTGAGAGATGGTTGGAAGGTGGAGAAGCGTGTGGTGGCCCTCGCCGCAAGTGAGACAGGTGCCGCCACTGCGACATGAACCCTTTGAGTGTTCATGGGCAAGGCAGTTCGGGCAGTATTTGTTGATCAACACTGCCCGAAGACGCTTCTCCGCAGCCAGACGCAGGAATCGCTGGCACTTCTTCAAGGCGTGGACTCCTCTGCAGACGCGGCATCTAAAGGAGTTCACTCCTTTTGGCTTCGATGGTGTGTGGGCTTTGGGTGGTGCCATCTGAAAGGGAGAAGGTGGATATAAAATATATATATTATATGTGTATATATATATGCATATAATATATATAAATTGGATATATATATATAACTTATGGCTTCGGAGTGGGCAAAAAGGAACTCGTCCGTAATCGCTTGCCAGCGTATACCTAGAGTCTTTGCCTTGAAGCTCTTCCCATTGGAGGACGGACTGGAGGCGTTAAAAACAACGCGAACTTTCGTAGTGGGAGGGAGATGAAAATTGTTGCAGTCGTTACTCGGAGAGACAGGCCGCATATGGCCTAAATCTAAATAATCCTGAATAGTGGAGTCGTACTGCTCTTTTAAAGGAAAGTTCCTCTTTAAACGATATTCGTTCCTGAGAAACTGAGCGAGTGCGATGGACCTTGAATGTCCTAATTTGAAAGATTCTGGATTTTTGAATGGGAGAGTAACGACATATCTGCCCTCTTTGGAAGTGGTGCAAAGAAAGTTGTTTTCACACTCTGATTCAGCAACTTTTACCAGCTTGGCTGGTAGATCTTCCACAACCGGAAACTTGGTGTTCAGATCATCAAGCCTTTGTTCTGTACTGATCTTGATCCTCGTTGAAAAGGAGGAAATGGTCGTAAGATTCGACTTGGCTACTGGTCCAGTGAGGACCCAGCCGAATATAGTCTCTTGACCGAGCAGGGTTCCACAAATTTTGGATACAGAGCCACTCTTCATGATAGATGGGAGAATATCGGCTCCTAGGAGCACGTCTATCTGAGAGCTCTGGTGGAAGTGCGGATCAGCGAGTTGGAGGTTTGGCAGGTCCTTTAGAAGTTCTTGTGAAATTGTGTAGGATGGAAGGTTACCTGCCAATTGGGGGAGAACAAAGGCTTCAGTTTTTAGCTGTAACCTGGGAATGAGCGGGGAGCCAATCTGGAAGTGGCACAACTTTTGTGGATTGGCTGAGATGGCTTGATTTAAGCCAGCTACTTGGACTTGCACGGCTTGGTAGGAGGGCTGTATGATGTTAAACATCCGTTCGGAAATGAACGTAGCCTCTGATCCAGGATCGATCAGTGCACGTGCCTTATAAGTTAAGCCCGAATGGCAAATATTTATAAGAGCAGTGCCGAGAAGAACACCTTGTGTGTTCGCCGTGAAGTAATTCTGAATATTAGTCATTGGAGAAGTGAACTGTATATTAGAATTGGGAGAAGGTGTAGAATCTGCTGAAGAGGGCGCGGTAGGAGGGGTGCCACGATGCAGGAGTGTATTGTGGCGACCCTTGCACGTAAAACAATTATGTTGACTCGTGCAATCTTTAAGGATGTGTCCTCTTGCGAAGCAGTTCAGACACAACTTCTGCTGTTTGATGAAATTGGACCTTTCATCAACAGCCATTTGGAGAAAGCGCGGACACAGACGTATAGGATGGTTCTCCTTTGAGCAAAGTTTGCAGGTTTGTGGTTTGCCTACAACCTTAGTCTCAAAGGAGTTGACCTTCCTTGGTGGAGGCTCTTTTCGAGCAGGTTTGGAACTAGTCTGTGCGCTTGTACTTGGTTGTACGTCCTCTATCGCTTCTAGTGTGCGATATCGCTCTGAAAGGAAATTAGACATTTCCTTCCACGACGGAATTTCAGCCTTGTTTTGTACTGACTGCTCCCAAAGTGACAACGTCAGCCTTGGGAGTTTAGACGAGCATAGGAAGACAAGAAGGCAATCCCAGTTCTCTGTGCTGATTTTGGAGTGGTCTAGAGCCGTCAAGCAACTTTGTTTAGTGCTTTGAAGGATTTGGATGGCGGCTCCAGACTCGTGAGAAACTAACGGAAGATTGAAAAGGATCTTAAGTTGGCTGTTGACTAACAGCCTTTTATTTTCGAACCTGTCCGTCAAGTTTTTCCAAGCAGACGAGAAACCCTCATTCGTGAGAGGGGACTTGGACACGATTGCCTTCGCTTCTCCACTGGTCTTAGCATTAAGGTGGAATAATTTCTCGATCTAACTTATGCCGGGATCGGAAATGTAGACCGCTGTGAAGAGATCACGGAAAGTTGGCCATTTAAGGTAGTCACCGCTGAAAACTGCAGGTGCTGGAGTGGGAGCCGTTGCGGTCTCTATACTCTCATTTAACTGAGAGGCAATTTCCTCGTATATAGAGTAGCAGTGGTCATACCGGAATTGCATGGCGATCTTGTCCTCAACATTCGTCTCCGTTTGAGACAATGCATTGGAACAGAGTTCATATTTGAGCTCTACGGCAGTCCATATGGATCGAAGCTGCTCAAGACGCACTCTGTGAGTGTGAAGTGAGGATGTAGGAGAATTTTGAATCCTAGCTTCGAACTGCGTGAGCTTATCAGAAGCGTTAATGAACTCTTGGAGTGCCATTTTTATTGCCAGTGAGATCTGATGACCAACTGCACGAGTGATTGGAGGAGTGTGCACCGAAATTTTTGGCACCTGACTAATCTTAGATGTGGCCGGAGTTAAAACTTTCCGTAATGTGGCGGGAGTAGGTGTTCTACCAAGAAGGGAACTTGGAAGAGAGCTGGAGCGTCTATGCTTAGTCGTGGGTACAACAAGGTGTTTCTTGGTGTCTTTACTATCAATTGGCATAACAGGCTTTCAGAAAAGCGAAAAAAAAATGCAATTGATGCTGGTGACGGAACCAGAAACGTGAAAGAGAAGAGCGTAGAAAATTGGACGAACAGAAATTCTTGTTTAAACAATAAACAAGAATATTATAGAAATGATCGGAAACTTTATCGAATCTATTGAGCGAGGACTAAGTTGATAAGTTACAAGGCAATACTTTTTGAAAAAACGTTGCAAAAAAAAATAATATAAATATTATTTTATAAATATCGATATATTTTATTGAGTGATAATAATTATCGAAACAATTATTATACTCAGCATGAAATTCTGAGAAAAGATGTAAAATAATTTATTTTCCAATAATAAATTATATTGTGAAAAAATAAATAAATAATTATTTATTAGTAGGATATCTTTTCACAGACGGAGGAAAATATATTCGATAGTTTTTGCAATATTACAGCGCTTTGTAATACCACAACACAGTGTACAATAAGACGATAAATAAATATAAGTGACTTTAAAAGTCACGGTTGCCCACCAAGTAATATTTTTTTAAAAATTTGAGCTAGTGCAGCCCTGGAACGATAACACTGAGTGAATGGAAAAAAGTGGTGGTCGGTCGATTGTGATCGAACTGCGATCACTAAGGCAAACTGCGATCACTAGACTGACAAAGGTAAACAAAGAAATAATTTTGTAAAATATTTCTTTGTATTAGATTAAGTGTTTTCAATTTTAAACGGAAAATAAAAAACAGAATATAAAATAATAATGTGTTTATGTGATATTATGTGTAAGTCAATTTTAATATTTAATTGTAAGAATATATGTGTGTAGTGCCGGTGCAGCCGAAATATTGCTGCCGGCAAAGTGTATTGATATATGTATGTATATGTTAGTATCAATAAATAAATAAATGTAAAAGGAATACAGTGTTATCTTTTATTTGGAGTTAAATTTTGGAGGTACAATTGCCGCTTGAGGTTTGGACCTTGGCAATGTATTTTAATGGGCAACGTAAGTATGTAGTATATGTGTATATATATATATTACACATATAGAACCATGCAATTTTGAGTTAGAATGGAGAGTGTATGTACCTTTGTTCGTTAGACAATGGTAGGAGAAGGTACATACATATATGTATGTGGCAGAGGTTTGTAAATAGAATCGGATGGACAAACTGTGTGTAATTTGTGATTCGTGTTTCCGTACATACATATGTATATGTATATATGTATGGAAAACTTCGAAGGTGGCAGTCGTCTGTAAGTAAGTATGTGCTTACTAATGCAGCAACATATATACATGCATACAGAGATGCCGGGACGCAAATTGCGAGGTTAGGACAAATTGTAAAAGAAATTTCTTTTCACAAAGGAACAATTACACACAGTCCTCTGCCGCCTAAGATAAGTATACAATCTAGTACTTATCTGTGGGGGATCCTGACGAGATGCCGATGAACGTGGTTCGAGCGGAGCGAGGGGATGAAAATCCAGCGACGTGAGTCCAATAGTAGAAAATAAGAGCTCCGGCTCGAAGGACCAATGTTTGTGGCGGCGGCAATGAAATTATCTTCCTTCTTTTCAATTCACTGCATATTTTCATACTATCTGGTCTGTACAATGTAAACATAGCTTAAGCCTAACTTAACAAACTACTACGGATAAAAGAGCGCGAGAGCTGCTATATGCTGCCTACTTTTCGGCGGCGAGTTTCGGCGTAAACAATAAATATATATTTATAAATATATATTTATATTTACCGGTATTTACCAAGGGAAACGGCGCAAAGGTCACGGACAGACTAATCATCAACCTCTCACCATCGCGGTGCCTAAGTAGAGGCTCTGGTGTCCGTGTAGAGGCGGAATAACCTCCATCAGTCGACGCCTAGGAGAAATCCGTGGCCTACGTGGGACCCTTGTTAAATTTGGTGCTCCACGTTCGCATAGGGCAATCTTGTTGTCACCTGACCCATTCAAACGAAGCGCCAGAATGTCCAGGTCTCCCATTGGAGGAGTGAGGATTATGGAGATAACGGAGCGAGGAGCTGAAATCCCAGTTCCAGCGGCTGCGTGCGTAGCGCATGCCGTCCCCCAGACGCTGTCGACAATACCCAGCATCAGTGGATCTGCAGTAGCAGTGAACTTGGCCCCTCCAGCATCTCTAATGACCAAGAAGAAGATTTCCGATCTCATCAGCGTGCCGACCCAAAAAGGATCAGAAAACCCCGCCTGTTTCGCCGACTAGGCCACTAGATCTGTCGGCCTACAAAGACGAGGATTTGCGCAGCATTTTGGGCATAATGAACCTAAAAATAACGGTTCTGCTATCAGCCTTTGAGACGCAGCGCCACGTTACCCGGGAAACCAAGGGTGTGATATCGGAGATGGCAGCTCTAAATGCGAAAGCAATACAGCTGCAGGAACCCATAGTTAAGGTGGTCCAATCAAAGAGCACGGCAAACCCAGACGGAAGCGCAACTCAAACCAGCAAGCACCCCGGCAGCCAGCAAAAGGAGCGTTACAGTGAAGCCTCCCCCGAAGAAGCTTCCCGCTAGCATTGCAGACGTCTAAGGTGAAGGAGCCTGTTCCGCCCAGCTTCGCGTCCGTTGCCAAAGAGGGCAGCAAAAAGGTGGAGTGGACTAATGTGACACCTAAGCGACTACGCAAAAAGCCGGAGGCTTTTATAATTAAACAGACTGGTGAAGTTTCGTATACGGACATGCTCCGTAAGCTTAAGGCTGATCCGAGCCTAGCAGAACTTGGCAGTCAAGTCAATAAAGTCAGGAGGACTTAACATGGAGAATTGTTGCTCGTAGTGAAGGGGAAAGCTGCTGCAAGCATGCCCAAATACAGAGTAGCGATTGAAGAATCTCTTCGGGAAATGGCAACAGTCCGCACGGGCGCGCAGAGAAGGCTTGGTCCCTCAATTCGAAGGGATCCAGCTGAAGCCAGAAGATGTGCGTGGGCTGCGCAAAATGCGTGATGGGACGCAAGTAGCGACGGTTACGCTTAGCGTTAACGACGCAATTGGCGTCTTGAACAAGGGTTCGGTAACCGTCGGGTGGTCTCGCTGTCGCATCATCCAGGACACACGCCCCACAAGATGCTATAAGTGCCTGGGTTACGGTCACAGGGCCATCAACTGCAAGGAGCCTGACCGCTCGGACTGCTGTCTTCGGTGCGGCGAACGAGGGCACAAAGCGAAGGGCTGTGTTAATCCGCCGAAATGCCTGATCTGCAACAGCGACGCAGACAGGAATCATCCGACAGGTAGTTCTACATGCCCTACCTTCAAAGCAAGCACAACAAAAGGAGTCTTGAGTCGCCGTGTTGATGATTAACATACTACAGTTAAATGTCAACCACTGCGCAGCTGCACAGAGCCTTCTGTCCCAGACAGCGTTAGAGCGCAATGCTGATGTTATGCTCCTGAGTGAACCGTATGCCCCTGGTGTGGGAAATTCAGGAGTGCTTTTCGACTCTACACGAAAGGCGGCAGTCATATGCTGCAGAAACCTCTACATAGAGGATCAGGAAAGCGTGCCAATGCGTGGCATCGCGTACTCTAAAGTGAAGGGAGTCCATTTGTATAGCTGCTATGCCCCGCCTAGCGACAGTCCGGACCTTTTCGAGGAGCTGCTATATAATCTAATACACCACGCTAGAGGGCGCAAGCCTGTAGTCATTGCAGGTGACTTCAACGCCTGGGCAATTGAATGGGGAAGCCGGATATCTAATCCCAGAGGAAGGGCCGTTATTGATGCCATGAACCAGCTGGATTTGGTGCTGTTGAATGATGGTGGCAAACCAACATTTAACAATGACAGAGGTACATCATTCATCGATGTCACCTTTGTCAACAGAAGTCTAGCCTCCACTGCTAAATGGATGGTTCAGGAGGATGTAACGCTGAGCGACCACGCCCTAATTACATTCAGCGCCCGCACGTCGTGCATCACACAACGACAGGCAAAGAGTACTCTTGGGCAAGCATGGGACATCAGAAAGCTGGACAAGGACATGCTGGCTTTCAACATCGAGCAAATGGAGCAAACAAATGGACAGGCGGAAACCATGGTTGCGGCGCTCATGAAAATGCTGGAAGCTGCATGCGATGCAGCGATGCCGCGTAAGAAGAAAAAGAGCAAACGCAAACTCCGGTCTACTGGTGGAACGGCTCCCTCAATCAGCTACGCTCTGAATGCTTCAGGGCAAGGAGACAGGCACAACGAGCCAGAGGACATCCTCATCACGCAGAACTATATGAGGCGTACCGATCGAAACGTGCGGACTTTAGAAATGGCATAGGTGCTGCTCAAGGAGTTACTGGCGAGTGTAGACGAAGATCCATGGGGTATCGCCTACAAAATGGTTAGTAACAAATTGAAAGCCGCTGAAAGTACTCCACAGGACCCAGTTCTGTTATCAAACATAGTGGAGGAGCTATTTCCAAATCAGGATACTTTATGTCAACCCGCACAAGATATCCCTGCCCCCGATTTCCCGTGTGTCACTACATGTGAGGTCATAGAAGCGGCAAAAAGGATAAAGCCCAACAAAGCTCCTGGCCTCGATGGCATCCCAGGTGTCGTAGTCATGGCTGCCGCAAATGCTAAGCCAGAAATCTTCAGGGACACCTTTCAACAGTGTCTGATAGATGGTGTCTTCCCATCCCGCTGGAAGAACATGAAGGTGGTACTGTTGCCGAAAGGAAAGGGACCAACTAATGCTGCAGGCAGTTTCCGCCCACTATGTTTGCTGGACATTGTAGGAAAGCTCTTCGAACGCATCCTATACTCGCGAATTGAGCTGATCACTGAGAGCCCCGATGGCCTACAAAGACACCAGTATGGCTTCCGGAAAGGGAAAAGCACTCTCGACGCTCTCACTGCCGTAAGAGATCTGGCCAAGACCGCTCTCGATGGTGACAGATGGCTGGGAGGCAGCAAGGAGTATTGCGCCATCATCACGCTAGATGTAAAAAACGCGTTCAATACGGCGAGATGGCCAAACATCCTCGGAGCCATGCGCAACATGGGTATACCTCATTACCTCAGGACCATCATTGGCAGCTACTTCATGGACCGCATACTTTGGTATGATACTGAAGCCGGGCCAAGAAAACACCACGTCTCCGCAGGAGTTCCACAAGGGTCGGTACTTGGACCGATCCTGTGGAACATAATGTATGACGGGATATTGTCCATCAGCAAGCCCAGTGGAGTGGAGTTACTCTGCTTTGCTGACGACGTAGCGGTAGCAGCGGTTGCCAAAACAATTTCGGAGCTACAGAACAGGAGCAATGCAGCGATTAGCACAACTATTAGCTGGCTGGAGAAGGCCGGTCTAAGCATCGCGGCGCACAAGTCCGAAGTGGTGTTGCTAAGCAGCAAAAAGGCCGTCGAGAGTATACGGGTCTCGGTCAAAGACGCACAAATAGAGTCTGCTGGATTCCTAAAGTACCCGGGAGTTCTCATTGACCACAGACTGTCATTTAAGGAGCATGCGAGATACGCCAGCAGAAAGGCAGCGATTACAGCAGCAGCATTGGCAAGACTCATGCCAAACATAGGTGGACCCAGGATGGCGGCCATGAGGCTGCTGGTGGCGGTTGCGAAATCATCGCTTCTATACGCAGCCCCTATCTGGAGGAGTGTCACGAATAAGGTGTCTTATTTGGACAACGCGCGTACAGTATCACGGAGCCTGGCCCTTAGACTGATCAGAGGCTTCAGAACAATCTCGGAAGATGCAGCTCATGTTCTTGCAGGCATCCCCCCGATCGACCTAGAGATAGAGGCCAAAAACCTAACCCGAGAAGGTATTTCCAAGGAAGAGATCAGTGACTGGCTCTATGGACTGTGGCAGACTAGGTGGCGAGACTCACAACAAGGGAGATGAACCCACCAGCTGATCCCAGATTTAGCTGAGTGGACAGGGTGCGAACACAAAGTGGTGGACTATCACTTGACCCAGTTCCTCACCAATCATGGCTGCTTCCGGGGTTACCTCTTCAGGTTTCGTCATGTGGACTCAGCCCTGTGCCTGTTCTGCAGCGACTCAGCCGAAACAGCGGAACATATTCTTCTGCACTGCCCTAGGTTCCGTACAGAGAGAGAGATACTGGAGACTCTTGCTGGAACTCCTCTCAGCCCGAGAAGTCTAATGCGCAATATGCTGGCGGACAAAACCGCGTGGGTGAGGGCTCATGGCATTATCAGCGTTATTATGAAACGCGTTCGCATCGATGAGACGGCCAGCAGACCCGCTGGTTAAAGAGCACTCCAGTGTGGTGGCGGGGCAAGAATACCACCTCAGCGGGCTCGGCTTGTCGTAAAAGGTGACTAAAGAGTTAGCGAAGGAGCGTTACGCAGCAACGCACCTAGAAAGGGACTGCGATCTGGCACCACATCCTGCTCACCGACGTTGTACCTTGACTGGAAGTCCCGGTGAGCGAAGCAAGGACTGGAGAGCGTACGGAGGTTTTTTTTTTAGTACGTAGGCGTAACTCTACTTGGAGAGTTACGAATCGTGCATGCCATCTACAGACGGTGGATGGTATCTTTCGAAGATTTTATTTTCCTGCCGTATTTGTAAAAAAAAAAAAAAAAAAACACATGTACATACTCACACATAACCTAACTTGTCTTCTGGCCCGTCTGGTTGGAACTCTCGGTGTCTTCTTGACGTTGTCCTGCTTCCTGGTGGGCTTCGTTGGTGTTCTCGATGTCTTCTTGGTCCTCCGTTGTCGCAAACTCATCTGCTTCTTCTCGGCTTTCTCACACTTGACACTTCACTTTGCACTTGCACTTCTGCTCGCGTTCAGAGTCACTGCTCGACTTCCTTTTTCGCTCATCTGTTTCGCCGGCGCTCATCTGGGTTTTGCCGGTTGCACTCAAAAGCCCTGTTGCCTCCGCTGCATTTTCGTCTCGGTGGACCCCTATAGCTAATGCGACCACGGTTTTCACGTTACACCGGTTGCTGGCGTTCCCAAGTTTCTTGGCCAACCGCGAGCCAATGAAACCGTGAAGTTGTAGAACTCACCGTGGATTTGAAGCACTCCCGCTACTTCCGGACGTTTGTTCTCGGCGCCCCCGCTGTGTCTGGCTTCAGGGAGGGCGGCTGTCCGTTTCCCGACGACTGGTTCTGGCAACAATCTATCGTGCGCACTTCTTGTTTCCCGCAGCTCCAACAGAATTGTATCCGCGGACTGCGGCACTCTCTGGAGAAGTGTCCGGGTATTCCACAATTTCGGCAGGCGTCCCGCACGTTGATCCTCGGCTGCTCTGGACATGGCTGGGTGTCGTTGTTCTGGCGTGATGGTTGTGCCTCGTGGGGTGGGATCCACACAGTTGCTCGGGTGTCTGGATTCCTTGGCTTCGGGATGGGTTGCTGTCGCTGTTCCTGGTAGAAGTTCCACTGGTCCCTCTCTCTCTCTCGCTCTCGCGTCACTTCATAATTTATGGTAAGGGCGGTCAGTTCTTGCAACGTTGGGAAGTCGTTTCGCCTCACGAACAACTGGTACTCCGGCAGCAGATTTTCGTAGACTCGTTCTAGCTCCTGGGCCTCCGAATATCCCGCTCGACGCATCATGAGCCTGATGTCTACCATACACACCTTGTAAGATTCCCCCGACTTCTGGTATCTGAGCCTTATCTCGTCTTCGAGCATCTGGAAGTCCAGAAATACTCTCCGGAATGCCGTCCACGTTTCTCCTTGTAGCCCGCTCGTCCGGAACCAGTCCTCGGCTGACCCCAGAAGTAGTTCGGGTATGGCTTGCGGCATGTCCCTCGTGTCGATTCGGTAGCTGGTAGCCCGCTCCTCCAGGAGCTTGGGGATACGGCAGGGCTCGGTAGCTGGTCGAAGACTGGGAGCCTTCTGTCTGGACTTGCGGCTGCACCGAACTTAGCCTCGTGAGCTAGGAGGCGGTCGATGACATCGGAGGTGTGGTCCTTTCGGTTGATAAACGTCGACAACCGGGCTCGCAACTCCTCCACGGTTCCCTCACGTTTGAATCCAAACTCGTCTGCCATCGCTTCCAGCTCGGCTTTTCGGCGAAAAGCGACCCATCGAAGTCCTACCATGGCTTGTTGTTGGTGCTCCGCTTGCTTGATCCTTGATGGTTGCTGTTGTTGTTACTCCTTGACTTGTTCGGTTGATCTTTGCTGGTTCCTTGTTTATTGATCTCTGATGGTTGGTCCTTGTTGTTACTTCTTGTCTTGTTCGCTTGATTCTTGCTGGTTGCTCCTTGTTGTTACTCCTTGACTTATTAGTTGGGCTCAACTTTGATGCTTGAGCTGTGCTTGCCACGAAGGCCGGGGGCTGACTGATCTTCCTGCTGCTCACCTCACCGATGGCGACTCGGCAGTTCCCCGCACCCCTCGGTCGTTAGGGTGACAGTCTAACGGTGCTCTTGCTTGTCTCTGTCCCTGTACTCGTCTCGTCCTTTGCCCCTCTTGCCCAGCTACGTCTTGCAACCTTGCAAATCGGGGCCCGGTCGTCCTGGTCTGGTCCTGTCTGTCTCCTTGCCTTTTCTTAATCCTATCCTTTCTTAATCCTAACTCTTTCCTCTGCCGTGCTTCACCTATTTCCATGCTTAACCTAAACTCCCTTCTCCTCCTTATTTAAACCTATTTTCTCCGTCCTTCGTCTCGTCTGTGTCCCATTTTATGTCCTGGACAATGTCCTGGTCTGTATCTCTGTCCCCGTACAAGCTTTTTCTGCTTCTTCTTCTCAATAAGTCGCTCCTATTCGCCTTCGTAACAGCGACACAGTGCACTTTAACGGCGTCTTGTCGTTTTGCCGACGAAACGCATCCAGTGCCACTGTCGCTACGTGCTCTGCCGCCGCACCGCCCTTGTTTCCTTCGGACCCATATGTGGTTCTTTACGCCGCGCAATATGGAATCCCCTCCAACGAGTCTCAGGGTCCCTGCTCGGGCGCCACCTATAAGGTAGCGTTCTAGGGCTGAGGTTGGCTTAGTCGCGCCAGGGCTACCGTTACAAGAAATTTGTATTGGTTCTGAGACCCTGGACGAGGGGGTGGTAGATGTTTGGGTCGACGAGGGGGGGAGGCAAAGGCTTTTCAAACGGCGAGACTGACTTGAAGGTGAGGCGCAGAGTGGGGTGGCCCGTCAGCAATCAGTAACAGGGAAAATACCGCATACCTAGTGTCCTCTTTACAGTTTGAGAGTCTCAGGGCCGGGATGTCGACCGTCAGCTCTGAGACTTTCGCCAGGCGGCTGTACTAGAAGTTTCACAGTATGCGATGGGTGTTGACCGTCATCGCTCCAGTGAAACTCAAGTACAGTGAGAACACACAGACGTGCGTTACTCCCCTGTTCCAATATTGCTGACTTTTCACACCTACACACCTCTACACACACTCCTATAAACACATGTACATATTTGCCGGTATTTCGAAGTAGAAGGACGTGTTTTTCGGGCGCTGCGCGGAGTTATATATATTTCAACAGCGCCGTTACGAGTACAGGTGCAAAATTGTGCGGACCTATACCGGGGCAATGCCTTATTGTTTCGAACGTGTATAGCGCGAATGACAATATACAATAATACATAATTTCACGAAAAATTAGTTTTGGCGGGAGGCACTGCAAAAAGAAAAAAAAGACCAGCTGATCGTTCTGTTAACAGATCTGCGGTGCGTCGCGATCTTTTTTGCGTCGCGATCCTTTTAGCGTCGCGATCTTTTTTGCGTCGCGATCTTTTTTGCGTCGCGTTATTTTTTGCGTTGCTGTTAACTGATCTGCTGTGCGTTGCAATCTTTTTGCGTTGCGTTCTTCATTGCGTTACTGTTAACTGAACTGCAGTGCGTTGCGATCATTTTTGCGCTGCAACGGTGGGCGCGTAATTCAAATTCAAATCTGAATTTGTTTCTAAGACCTTCCAAAGTTGGATAATTCGCTCATAATACCAGATGAATAGAGCAGAGGGGGGCAGTCCCCCCGCTCCCAACGACCCGTTCAGGAGGAGCTCCCGACTATCAAGGTCCCCCACTAGAGGAGTAGGAATGCCGGTGCTAGGAGCTGATAACCCAGTGCCGGCGGCTGGGATAAGTGAGCAAGCGGGCACTCAGCCGTCAAAGCCCAGTAACCGCAGTGCTGTAGAGGTGGTTAACTTGGCCACAGCTACTAATACTACTAGTATTATTACCGACCTGATTAGCGTGCCGGCACCAAAACTGGCAGCAAAATCCCCAACCGTGTCACCGATCTGGTCGTTAGATCCGTCGGTGTATCAAGACGAGGACCTGCGAGGCATTTTGGACAGAATGACGGTGATAATCAATATGCTACTAACCGCGAGACGCAGCGCCACGTCACACGGGACACCAAAGGTGCGATCGCGGAGCTGGCTGCTCTCAATGCCAAAGCTATACATATACAAGTGCAGTATAAGGCAAAAAAAGGGGCCCCTTCAAAGAGCGCCGCAACTCAGACGGAAGTTCAGATGAAGGAAGGGCGCGCTGTGGCTGCTACTAAAAAGACCGCTCCAGTGAAGCCTCCCGTATTGATGCCTCCCGTATTGAAGCCTCCTGTATTGAAACCTCCCTCTAACAAGGATACGGTACTGTCGGCGTCCTATGCAAAGGAGGCAATCCCTCCCAGCTTTGCATCCGTTGCCAAGGAGGGTAACAAGAAGGTGGAGTGGACAAAGGTGACACCCAAGCAACTGCAAAAGAAGCCGGAGGCAATCATTATCAAAAAGACGGGAGAAGCCTCGTATGCTGAAATGCTTCGAAAACTTATAGCGGATCCGAGCCAGAATGATTTTGGCAATCATGTCAAAAAAATTAGATGGGCCCAACAGGGAGAGTTATTGCTCGAGGTAGAGGGAAAAGCATCTGCAAGTATACCAAAGCATAGAGGAGCGATTGAGGAATCACTGCGCGAGATGGCTGCGGTTCGCACGGGTGCGCAAAGAATGGCGGTAATCTGCGGCAGAATGGATGAGGCAACTACAACAGAAGAGCTCCATAGTTGCCTGGTCTCTCAGTTTGAGAGCATCCTGGTGAACCCAGACGATGTGCGTGGTCTGCGCAAGATGCGTGATGGAACCCAGGTAGCGACGGTGATGCTTAGGGTGAACGATGCGATTACCGTTGAGCGCAATGTGGACGTGATGCTCCTGAGTGAACCATACTCCCCGGATGCAGGAAACTCAGGGGTGGTTGTGGACGCGACAGGAAAGGCGGCAGTCAAATGCTGCAGCAGCCTCTTCATAGAAGATAAAGAAAGCGTGCCTATGCGCGGCATTGCTTATGCAAAAGTTCAGGGCGTGTATCTATATAGTTGCTATGCTCCACTAAGTGATAGTGCGGAACAGTTCGAGGAGCTGCTGAATAAGCTCGTGTACCATGCTAGAGGGCGCAGCCCGGTAGTCATTGCAGGTGACTTCAACGCATGGGCGCTAGAATGGGGCAGCCGGACATCCCAGGGGACGGGCGTTGATAGATGCCATGAACCAATTAGAACTGGTTCTGCTGAACGATGGGGCTAAGCCGTCGTTTAACAACGACAGAGGTACATCATTCATTGATGTCACCTTTGTTAGCAGAAGGCTAGCCCCTACCGCAAAATGGTTGGTACACGACGACGTAACGCTGAGTGATCATGCCACCTGTATACTGGTAGAGTGTCTCTCTTCACCAGCTTCGAGCGGAATGCTTCAGTGCAAGGAGACTAGCGCAACGAGCCAGAGATGAACTTCAAAAAGCCCAACTTCACGAGGCATACAAAGCCAAGCGCGCAGAGCTGCGAAATGGCATATCGGCTGCCAAAGTGAATGCAAGCGTAGACGAAGATCCCTTGGGTCTCGCCTACAAAATAGCAAGAAAAAAGCTGAAAGCCGCTGGTGGAGGAACTCCACAGGATCCGGTCGTACTGGCCAACATTGTGGCGGAACTGTTCCCGAAGCAGGACACATTATGGCAACCTGCGCAAGAAACCCCGGACCCCGACTTCCCATGTGTTACATCATGCGAGGTCGTCGAAGCTGCCAAAAAGATTAAGGCCAACAAAGCCCCTGGCCTCGATGGAATCCCAGGAGTTATTGCCATTGCAAAACCGGAAATCTTCAGTGACACCTTCCAACAGTGTCTCCTGAACGGAGTCTATCCAAAGCGGTGGAAAAGCATGAGACTTGTCCTGTTGCCGAAAGGTAACGGGCCCACAAATGCTGCAAGCAGCTTCCGCCCATTATGTTTGTTGGACACTGTGGGGAAGCTCTACGAACGCATACTATACACACGCATAGAGAAGATTACGGAGAGTCCCAATGGCATACAACAACATCAGTACGGTTTTCGTAGGGGAAGGAGCACGCTCGACGCTCTCACGGCCGTAAGAGATGTAGCCAAAAGCGCGCTCGACGGTGACAGATGGCTAGGCGGCAGTAAGGAGTACTGCGCCATCATCACGCTGGACGTCAAGAACGCGTTCAATACGGCGAGATGGCCAAACATTCTCGGTGCTATGCGCACAATGGGGATCCCGGAATACCTAAGGATCAGTATTGGCAGCTACTTCAGGCGCCGTATACTATGGTACGACACTGAAGCCGGGCCGAAAAGACACTATGTCTCTGCAGGTGTACCACAAGGGTCGGTACTTGGATCAATCTTGTGGAACATAATGAAAAACGGCATATTGTGCATCAGCAAGCCCAAAGGTGTGGAGTTCCACTGCTTTTCCGACGACGTGGCTGTCACAGCTGTTGCCAAAACCATATCAGAGCTCCAGGTCACGAGCAATGCGGCGATTAGTTCGGTAATCGACTGGCTTGAGAAAGTCGGTCTACGAATCCCTGCGCACAAGACCGAAGTAGTCTTGTTGAGTAGCAGGAAAGCTGTCGAGAGAATGCAGATCAGAGTAAAAGACGTCAAAATAACCTCAGCCAGAACTCTTAAGTACCTGGGAGTCCTACTTGACTATAGGCTGTCGTTCAAGGAGCATGCGATATACGCCTGCAGGAAAGCCGCGATGACAGCAGCAGCGCTGGCAAAGCTAATGCCCAACGTGGGAGGACCCAAGATGCCAGCTAGAGGCTGCTTGCGTCGGTCACTAAATCGACTCTCATATACGCTGCCCCTATCTGGAGGGGTGTCAACAAGAAAGTGACTTATCTAAACAACGCGCGTGCAGTATCACGGACCATGGCTCTTAGACTCATCAGAGGGTTTAGGACTATACCCAAAGAAGCAGCACATGCTCTTGCGGGCATCCCGCCGGTCGACTTGGAGATCGAAGCGGAATACCATTCACGAGAAAGTGTTAGCCGGATTGAAATCCACGAGTGGCTTCAAAGAGCGTGGCAGGCTAGGTGGCAGAGGTCACAACAAGGGAGATGGACCTACCAGCTCATTCCTGACTTGGCAGAATGGGCGGGATGTGAGCATAAAGTGGTTGACTATCACTTGACTCAGTTCCTGTCCAACCACGGCTGCTTTCGGGGGTACCTCTTCAGGTTCCACCATGTGGACTCGGACCTGTGCCTCTTCTGCTCGGATGCAGTGGAATCAGCGGAGACCGTCCTCATGCACTGCTCTAGGTTCTCTACAGAGAGGGAGTTACTGGAGTCATTCTTAGAAGCTCCGCTCAGCCCGAGAGTTTTGATTGCCGCTATGATAGCAGACAAATGTGTTTGGGAGAGGGCACATGGAATCATTATTAAGATGATAAAGCGTGTCCGTCATGACGAGATGTGCAACAGAAGCGAGGGATGAGCAGCACCCCCGTGTGGTGGCGGGGTAAGAATACTACCTCAGCGGACTCGGCTTGTCGTAAAAGGCGACTTATGAGCTTAGAAAGGAGCACTACGCTGCAAGAGGAGAGGGAGTGCCATCTGGCATAGCATCCTGCTCACCGAAGTAATACCTTGACTGACAGTCCCGGTTAGCGTGAAATGGACTGGAGAGCATACGGAGGTTTTTTTTTTAGTACCAAGGCGTAACCCTAATTGGGAGGCTATGAATTGTGCATGCCATCTACGGACGGTGGATGGTATCTTTCGAAGATTTTATTTTCCTTCCGTATGCGCAATACAAAAAAAAAAAAAACATGTACATACTCACACATACACGCACACCTGTAGAAAACACGACACTTAAAATAAACATGCAAAACAAACCCCCAGCCCATACTATACTATTATCTACGGTTGGGCTAAAGCGGGGAAAAAAAAAAAGAAAATTAACAATCAGCGTGGTCAGTTTCCTGATCAAACTCACCCAAAGACAGGAACCAGAGGGAATAACAGCGAAGAAAACCAAGACAACTGCATGTCCACCGCAACAATGAGCGTGCAGCAACAATGAGCGACGCGCGTGATGGCGTGTGACAAAGGAGGGCGAGGGGCGGCAGGTACGCACTGCCACGTGAGAAAAAAGGCGCGCAAATGCTGGAATCCTCTGGCCACACGCGGTTTGCTGCAAGAGTAAAATGGGGTTATGAACTGCCAATAAGAAATGGTATGTGAAAAATTAGCTTAGTTTATCTAATTATTAACTATCAACCGAAAACTTCGGTGGCTGTAATATCGGTCGAAAAACAAAACAAAAGACGTGCGTTCGATTCAAAGTATAATTTCAACTACTTCATTGCTTAGCCTAGCTTAACTACGGCGGCGAAACGGGGCGAATTCAACAACAAAAGAGAGGACTTTATTGCGCTCCCGCTCCGCCCTAAACTAATTTACACTAGACTTCAAGGTTTTTCTATGATAACAACTAACTTAATTTAACACCGGCCCCGTTGAAGGCCTGTAAGGCTTCAAGTAATTGGTAGCGGAGCCAGTTTGTGAATGGCCCGTCTAAATATTCGCCCTTCGCTGGTCCTAAGGTCTACGACCCTGACCATGCCGTCCTGCCCTGCGTGAGTTGCCACGATCCTTCCGAGGAGCCACTGTTGCGGAGGAAGATTGTCCTCTGCGACGACGACGAGTGTTCCTTCGGTGATGTTGGGCTGCTGCTGCTGCCACTTGCCCCGGATTTGAAGGCCCAGGACATATTCGCGGGACCATCGCTGCCAGAACTGTTGCCTGACTGACGAGACAAGTCGCCATCGCCGCAAGCAATTGAGACCCGTCTGGTCCGGGGTCCGGAGTGCTGGTGGGGCGAGTAGCGACCCGCCTGTCAGCAGGTGCCCTGGAGTTAGGGCCTCTCCGTCGTTGGGGTCCTGGCTGATTGGTCCTAGAGGGCGCGAGTTCAGCACTGCCTCGACGCCGACGAGAACTGTTTGCAGCTCCTCCGCTGTCAACTGCGCGCTGCCCACCGCTCGTAGGAGTAGGTGCTTTGCAGTTTTGACACCTGCCTTCCATAGTCCTCCCATGTGTGGTGCTCGAGGCGGTGTGAACGCAAAGTCGCATCCGCTTTTTGATGCGAATTCGCGAATTGCGTCCGCTTGCTCCTCGATCTTCCGTCGCAGATCGTCGAAGTGGCGACTCGCTCCGACGAAGTTCGTCGCGTTGTCGCAGTGCACGACATCCTCGGACATCCTCGGCGACCAATAAACCTTTGAAAGCATAATAAAAAGGAGTCAGTGGAAAGATCGGAAACAACTTCTAAATGAACTGCCTTGGACGCAAAACACACAAACAGCGCTATGTAGGACTTATAAGGGGGCCTACCACGGATTTTAAGTGTCGTGTACACTGGGCCACAAAAGTCAAATGTCAAAGGGGCGGAGAGCACGGAGTCGGTCTGCGGGTAAATTCCCCATTATTTGAGTCAGAAGTCGCGGTTTGCATTTGAAACATCTAATGCATGAACGAACTGTCTGACTGCAGACCTCCTGAGCGTTAACAATCCAAATGCGCTCCCGAAGGATACTCACAAGTGCTCGTGGGCCAACATGAAAATTGGTTTGATGCAAATGTCGGACATAGCTCTGTACGAATTTAGAACGCTTAGTCAACAACAATGGAAACTTGGCATCATACGATATAGGAGCATTTGCTAGTCGCCCCCCAACTCTCAACAACGAAAACGTACACCAAGTTCTTTTGTCTTCGTGAATAAATGGATTTAATCGTTGAAGACAAGGGCCAAGCTTGGATCCCTTGCGAATTCTTTTAATATCATCAGAAAATTCGTGACATTGAACAACTTCGATAATTTTCAAAAAGGCTTCTTTATATTCCGTTGGTGACGGAATCTTTTCAAATTGAGCATTCCTATTTTTACATTTAGCTATGAAGCGGAACATATAAACAAATACCCTTAGCAGTTTGAGGTGAGATGAGAATCCCTTGATGACGTCCACTAGATCCGATTTAACTACGGCAGCGGCCAGTCCAACCGCTGTTTTTCTCTTTTCCAGCTCCATCATCTCCCTTGACAGCTCTAGGTGCGGATTAACGGGCCAATCTTCCTCTTCGTTTATTAAAAACGAAGGTCCACCAAACCAGATTGACTCCTTCAAGTCATCAATGTCACAACCTCTTGATACTACATCTGCTGGGTTTTGTTTTGTCGGTACATGTCGCCATGTAGCTTCTTTGGACCACTCCTGAATCTCAGCCACTCTGTTCGAAACGAACGTCGCCAACGACGAAGGATGAGATCGGATCCAGTGAAGTGTAACTTCTGAATCTGACCAGAAGACGATTCGTTCGATGTTTATTTTCAATAATGGCTTGATTCTGTGGCAAAGATCTGCTAGAAGATGAGCGGCACATAACTCAAGTCTAGGAAGTGTTTTCGTCTTGAGCGGCGCTACTTTTGACTTTGAAGTCAACAACGAAACCTTGTAACCTTCAACAGTTTTGCTACGAATATAGACGCAAGCACCGTAGGCTCTCATAGATGCGTCGGCGAAACCATGTACTTGTATTGGTGACATCGGATTGGTGAACACATATCGAGGTATGGAGATTTCTTCCACTCTCGACAATGTTTCCTTCAATTTATTCCATGCTGTTTCCATCTGCTGTGGAATAGACTCATCCCAGTCCAACTTATTAAGCCATAACTCCTGCAATAGGATCTTGCCTCGAATGACAATTGGACTTAATAAGCCGAGGGGGTCAAACAGCTTCGATGTCACCGATAATATGTTCCTTTTTGTCGCTCGGAGAACCATGACTGAGGTGTCTATTTTGAACTTTAAGGCATCTTCGCTAGGAGTCCATGAAATACCTAAAGCCTTAGT
Organism: Zaprionus capensis; assembly: GCA_018903675.1. Taxonomy (NCBI): domain Eukaryota; kingdom Metazoa; phylum Arthropoda; class Insecta; order Diptera; family Drosophilidae; genus Zaprionus; species Zaprionus capensis. The sequence continues at coordinate 119,240 of JAEIFN010000411.1, forward strand.
TGAATCTGAATCCGATATAGTTATCGGTTTAACTGTGCTCTCAGATGCAGTGACATCAGGTGAGTTTGAAAACCACTTGCTCAATTCAAAACCTGCTGTTTGAAGAACCTGAGTCACTTCAGACTTAATTTTCTTAAGCTCATCTATGCATGCAGCACCAGTTAACATATCATCGACATAAAAGTCGGACCGAATAACTTCAGAAGCTCTAGGGAGAGATCCTCTTACGGCTTCACTCAACCTCTTTAAACACCTGATGGCCAGAAAAGGGGCTGGACCAGTACCATAAGTCACGGTGTTGAGCTTATATAGTCTCAAGGATTCAGATGGATCTCGTCTCCACACTATTAATTGGAATGGCCTATCAGCTTCATTCACCATTACTTGGCGGTACATCTTCTTGACATCAGCTGTCAAAGCGAAACGATGCAATCTGAAGCGAAGAAGAGTTGAGTACAAGTCTTCTTGAATTGTAGGCCCCACCATCAGAATTTCGTTAAGAGACACGTGTGTGGACGTCTTACAGGATGCGTCAAACACCACACGGAGTTTTGTTGAAGTACTCTCAGGTCTCAGAACGCACTGATGGGGAATAACATAGTGCGGAGTAGACGTAACATCTATGTCCGATGGTGACATATGACCTAAGGCGAGATACTCTTCCATAAATTCGAGATACATTTTCTTCAAGCCTTGGTCACGAGTTAGTCTTTTTTCGAGCGACAAGAAACGCCGTTTTGCAACCTCGAACGAGTTGCCTAAAACATTTGGGTCTGATTTAAACGGCAGTCTAACTTCAAAGCGACCCGAGGGCAAAATCTGAGTAGTCTTCCTATAGTGGTCTTCACAGAGCTGTTGCTCTGGCGACCATATTTTCCTAGTAGATGGCAATTCCTCAAGTGACCAAAACTTCTGCAGAGTGTTATCTATCGAAACAAGCAATTCTTCTTGGCAACTTAATGTTAACGAGGTACCTTGGGGAGCTGGACTCTTTGGAGCATATTTTCCAGCTACAACCCAGCCAAGAAGGGTTTTTTGCAGAATCGGATACTCCGGACCTTGCTTTATTTGACCGACGGACAACAACTCGAAAAAGGACTCTGCACCAATCAACATATCAATCCGTTGAGGTTTGTAAAAGTATGGGTCAGCTAATGGTAGGTTCTTTGGGATTTTCCAGTCGCTGACGTTGACTGACTGGTCTGGGTGATACCCAGAAATTGATTTTAGTACCCAAAAATCAAACGAAAACTCACTACCAGTTATTCGCGACTTTACCACCGTATGTATTTTATTCTTGACTTGAGAATTGGCTGCGCCAATACCAAGCAAGTTTATACATGACTCTTCTTTGCGGATCTGTAAGCGTTGAGCCAAATCTTCAGTTACGAAGTTAGTTTGTGACCCAGAGTCAAGAAGTGCTCGGGCCAAAATGTAATTTCCGCTTTTTGTTCGGACGCTTACGATCGACGTTGCAAGAATTACCCTTTCCAACGCTGACGCATGCATAGAATGTGTAGTGGAAGGGTGATCTTGACTTGGAGGAGGAGAAATATTCTCTAAAGGTGGTGGTAGCGCTAAGCTATTTTCAGTCACTGTGTATCTATGCAATAATTGATGATGCGAGCGACCACAAACTCGACATTTTTAGATTTGCATTTTACAACAGTGTGACCCTTTTTTAGACAATTTATGCATAACGATGCGGACTTTACAAACTCAAATCTCTGCATGACGGAGAGACGAGTGAACGGACTACACGTTTCTATTAAATGGTCATTTGAATTGCAGTAACTGCAGGTCTGATTGGTGCTAGTTGAAGAGCAGGCAAAGGAACTTTGATTATGCTGCCTGTTTGGAACTACTTTTTCCGATTTTGGCTTTGTCGATTCTTCAGCAGTTAGATGCTGGTATCGACGGTTCAATACCCTTTCAAAATCGGACCACAAAGGTAATTTGTCATAATCTAGCTGCTCTTCCCATTTTTGTTTGGTCACATTATCTACTCTATTTAATACTAAATGAATCAGCATTGCATTCGCTATTTTAGTGTCATCGCCTATCGATAACAATGAACCATATATTGATGACACCGTATCGATTAGGCTTCTAAGAGAGGATGCAGATTGCTGATTCATTTTAGGAAGACTGAACAATGATGAGATATTGTTCATAAAGATAAGGCATTCGTTATCGTATACTCTCCTTAGGCTTTCCATAGCCTTTTCATAGTTGCTCTCGGTGACTTGGAATGCCTTAATCGTTCCCAAGGCATCACCAGAGAGACAGGAGATCAGATGGTTGAACTTTTCGATGGCAGGAATGCTCTTATCATTATGAACAAGAGTCTCGAATAATCCTATAAAATTCTTAAACTCAGAATAATTGCCACTAAATTTAGGTAATGCCAAATTAGGGAGTCGAGCTCGAGTTGGTGCCATCGGAGCCGAAACCTTTTCTTGTGGTTCGCTCGATGACTTCACGGCTGAAAGAAGCGACATAATTCTCGCTTTGGTCGTGATTGACAATTCCTCCAACTCGGCTCCAAACTCATCGTTTTCATCAAGGCTTTCAATATGTTCCTGAAGTCCGGTTGCCTTGACAATAGCTTCGGACAAAAGTTGAAGCCTGCACTCAAGCTCGGAGACGTCTAGTGGTATAGTACCAGTTTCTAGACGCTGTTCTACCCGGCGAATGCTCTTGACATATACTCGTAGCCTTTTTCTAAGGTCGTCAATAGTCGGACGACTCACTTTTGGCTTTTCTTGTTCCATTTTAATGGACGAAAACGAGATAGTATATGTTTTTTATTGTATAATACAATAAACGACGAAAACAATTATACTTGAATAATTGTAGAAGCACTAGTTATCAAAAAAATAATTCGATGCAAGTGATACCGAAAAAGAGTTATACCCGACCAAAGGTAGAGTATGCGTATCACTTGCCGTTTTGAGTTCAAGCGCGCAAACGAAATTGACAACAACAATGCTAGTGAGCGGGTGACGTGCGAAAGCGAAAACGAAAAAATCACCGCTGTAGCTTGCTGTGTAGATGTGCGTGTGTATGTATGCAGCTAGAAGCGCAGCTGGCGGACGAACGAAGGAAAGCAAGAAACGAAAAATTCGCCGCTGCAGCTGGTATATACGTAGGTGTGTATGTATGTATATACGTACATACAATTGCTCGAACTCAGTAATTATTATTGCAATCGAATTATGGACGAAAGTTTGTGAGAGGGGGCGACAGTGGAACATAAACAACAACAAACAATTGCATCCAAGAGCAGTTCAAATATATTTATGTATTTATAATGATTAAACTACGATGAATTGCCTGTCTGTATGTATGTATATACGCATATGTGTGATATGTGGCGTATATATATGCATGCAAATAAGCTCAACTATATTATAGTGTACGTATGTGCCAAGAATTGAAAGCGAAATACCAAAAACCAATTTAAACGCTTTCAATTTTTCGCACAAATACCTGTGGCTCTGGAACAAGTTGACCGGCTGCTACTTCCTTGCTTCTTCTTCTTGGTGTGCAGCAATTGCAGAGTATCCCTCGATGAATATGCAGGAACTCAACTTGTAAGAATTAACACGACCGACGCGAATAGGTTGTTAATAATCCACCCACGAACCGAAAGGCAATTTAATTAGCACTTTGTAATTTCACTTTTTCACTTGCAATTGTTATTCAATTGTTGTACACAATTGTTGTTTATATTTGCACTTTTCTGTGTCACTGTCACTTTTAAATTTCACAATGCCTTTTTATTACAGTTCACCCGGGGGCGCCATGAAAAATTAGATTAGTTTATCTAATTATTAACTATCAACCGAAAACTTTGGTGGCTGTAATATCGGTCGAAAAACAAAACAAAAGACGTGCGTTCGATTCAAAGTATAATTTCAACTACTTTATTGCTTAGCCTAGCTTAACTACGTCGGCGAAACGGGGCGAATTCAACAACAAAGAGAGGACTTTATTGCGCTCCCGCTCCGCCCTAAACTAATTTACACTAGACTTCAAGGTTTTTCTATGATAACAACTAACTTAATTTAACAGTATGCTCTACTCACCCAATTTCAAAAACACAATACAACAAAATAACGAAGCAATAGCACAGTATTTATTTAGGTGAATTAATTTCAACCTAATTATTCAAATTAGCTTTATTTTTATTAATCCACTTACACAATATAATTTTCTACACGCTAGGTAACTCCAGCAATCGATATATCGATATAGGTGACCACTTCCCAACAGGGATCATGCGGATGGTCAACGCAAGGTTGCCAGACTCGCCGCATACCGATCGCAGTGTGGTGAATTTAAGTTCGAATTTAAATTTATGCAGTTAACTTCAAATTCAAACTTTAACTAAAGACATTTCTACACGGACCTCACAAAGTTAATGGCTGACTTAGAACATAAGTCAAACTATGCTATCCATTACAGGATACTAAAACAGTGTCTAGAAAATAGATTAATTTTAAAAAAAATCCATAGAGGTGTACGATTCTTTCAAAAATCTTGGTTGCAATCGTATATTGATCTTAACACTTTTCATAAAGCGAATGCTAAGAATTCGTTTGAAAACGATTTTTTTAAACTTCTCAATAACGCAGTCTATGGGAAGACTATATGTTAATGTGAGACTAATTGCTGAATGGGAAAAGTGCAACTTCAACCGATTCCTCTGGCCGCAAAAGAGATTGCGCACGCTCATTGATTGCTAAAAGCAATTTCCATAGCGTGATATATTTTAATGACATTTTTTGCGCATTCCAAATACGTAAGTTAAATGTTTATTACGATAAATCTATTTATTTAGGGTTTGCTGTTCTAGGCATTTCAAATTGGAAATTGTACGATTTTCATTATTAGTACAGTAAACCAAAATTTGGACAGTCTGTGCGCCTAAGCTATATGGACACAGACTCTTTTATATACAGTATTAAAACTGATGATTTTTACGGTGATATACGTGAAAATCTTGCAATTAAATTTGATACGTCAGATTATCATTTGGAGCTGTTAAACAAATACAACTTTACCAGCGTTAACAAGAAACGCTTAGGGTTTTTTAAGGACGAGTTGAATGGAAAGCCCATGAACGAATTCGTAGGCTTACATTCAAAAATTTATTCATTTCTTGTTCCTGGTGGTCGAGAAGTAAAAAAGTCATAAGGGGTTAAGGCAACTTGTGTTAGGCGAATCGGCTTTGCTGATTATAAGAAATGTCTAAATACTGGTAAAAAAAAGAGAGGTACAATGTCGTTGATTAGATCAGATAACCATGTACTTTGTGAGGACTCACATTTTGAGCCCCACAAATAGGGTAGGTTAAGTAAATCGTAAGGCAATGAAGCCACTTGAAGATAGATAGTAAATTTGTTATTAGCTATTGTAAGGTAATGAAGCCATTAGAAGGAAACCTATACGCCCCATAACAATAATTATAGGGTATATAGACTCGCTCACCGAAAAACCCACCACCGTTTACATACTTGAGACAGGAGTAAGCGAGATAGCAGCGACCGGCCAACCAGTGCGAACGGAGCAGCAACTGTGAGCACACGTAAAAGAGCGGCGCTCTCACACACACAAACGCACACTTGAGCGGCCCACTCAACAGCTGAAGAGAACGCACGCACATGAGCGAAAGTAAGAGCGGCGCTCTCAACGCCGACATCCGCGCATGAGCACGAGAGAGGGAACGCAGGCGCACGCACACAGCCATCCGCGCATGAGCGACGGACTCAACGACGTGCACACTGAGAGACCGAGAGTAGGTCACTCAAACGGCAGTGCATGCACTCACGCACTCAGAACGAAAGGCAGAGGAAGCAACAGTGGCCTTTGAGTGAAACCGGCAAAATGCAGCTGAGCGCCGGCAAAGCAGATGATCAAGGAGAGAGGAGTCGAGCAGTGACCCTGAACACGATAAGGTGTGCAAGTGCAAGTTCAAGTGCAAAGTTGAAAAGCGCAAGAAAACGAAGAAGAAGAAGACGACGAGTTTCGACAGGAGCAAGAGACAGCCACGACACCAAGGAAGAAACAGCAAGATCCAACCAAAGCAACAAGAAGAACACGGAGAGACGATTAATATTCAGCCAACAGACAAAACAAGGTGAGCAAGCCACACCGTGGCCTAAGGCAGGAAAACGCAAATCCTAAGGGAATTTAGAAAAACAGTGTGCGGTGTTAGGCAGGGTCATGGGACCTTAGGAATATAAAATTGTACATAAATGTTAACGTGAAAAATAAAATAAATAAAAGAAAACGAAAGAAACAAACATCAGCAGTGCAGTGTGTTACAATTGTTATGAGTGAAAATAAGGCCACGGTACTTGGTGCGAGAGCCCCAGTTGAGAGAGGGCAAAACCACTCAAACTGGAGGCGCTCGCATACAGGGTGACTTTTTATGTCGCCCAACCGTGGATTAGTGTAGTATTGGCTGTGAGTTTTGTTCTGCATGTTATTTTAAGCGTAGTGTTTTTCGGCAGGTGTGTGTAGTTGTGTATAGGTGGGTGTAGAGGTGTGTAGGTGTGGAAAGTCAGCAAATATCGGTGCAGGAGAGTAACGCATGTCTGTGTGTTTTCACTGTGCTGAAGTTTTCACTGGTGCGACGACGGTCAACACCCATCGCATACAGTGAAGCTTCTAGTACAGCCGCAGGGCGAAAGTCTCAAAGCTGGCGGTCAACATCCCGGCCCTGAGACTCTCAAACTGTAAAGAGAACATTCGGTATGCAGTATTTTCTCTGTGACTGACTGTTGACGGACCACACCACTCTGCACCTCGCCCTCGAGTCGGCTTCGCCGCTCGAATAGCCTTTACCCATCCCCTCTTGTGACCTAAACATATACCACCCCCTCGTCCAGGGTCTCAGCACCAATACAAATCTCTTGTAACGGTAGCCCTGGCGCGATTGAGCCCACCTCGGCCCTAGAACGCCACCTTACAGGTGGCGGCCGAGCAGGGACCCTGAGGCTCTTAGGAGGGGATTCCATCTTACGTGGCGTAAAGAACCACATATGGGTCCGAGGGAAAACAAGGGCGGTGCGGCGGCAGAGCACGTAGCGGCAGTGGCACTGGCTGCGTTTCGTTGGCAAAACGACGAGACGCCGATAAAGTGCGCTGTGTCGTTGTTACACGCATGCCGACACACACACACCAAATTGTTAGTGTTAAGAAGGCGACTTGTTGAGAAGAAAGAAGCAGAGAAAGCTTGTACGGAGACTGAGAAAACTAGCACAGAGACAGGGACATAGACGAGGACATAGAACAGGGACGGACGAGAAGGACGGAGGAATTAGTTTTAGCAAGGTTTACGATTTAAGCGCGAGTTAGTTTTAGCAAGGATAGGATTTAAGCACGAGTTAGTTTTAGCAAGGATAGGATTAAGTTGATGCAAGGAGACAGACAGGACCAGACCAGGACGACAGGGCCCCGATTGGCAAGGTTGCACGACGTAGCTGGGCAAGAGGGGCAAAGGACGAGACGAGTACAGGGACAGAGACCAGCAAGAGCACCGTTAGACTGTCACCCTAATGACCGAGGGGTGCGGGAAACTGCCGAGTCGCCATCGGTGAGGTGAGCAGAGCCGCGTGCGTCGACTGCGCTGCGGCAGAAGCCGAGTACCTTTACCCAGTTGGGTATATAAGGACGACTGCCAGCGACAGAAGATCAGTCAGCTCCCGGCTTTCGTGGCAAGCACAGCTCAAGCGTCAAGTTGAGCTTTATTAATAAAGTTTACCAGTGAATTGTTTTATAAGCAAGGATCAATCAACAAGGACATACGAGCAAGGATCAATCAACGAGAATGTTTTCGCTCATCTTAAGCGAGCTCGTAAAGACGAGATAAAAAGTATTTTTAAGAAAATGCTGCTGCGCTTAACCAAGACGAAAGTTAGAATGATTTATTTTATCTCATTAGAGATGGGCGTGCTCTTCAATATGCACGATCGTTACAAAGGTTATGATATCGAATACATCGTTTTCTTCATCTATCGATAACTTCTATTTAAATATAACATTTTTCTTCATCAATTTAAATTTAACATTCTTATCGACTTCATTTAATTCAATTTACTTAATCTAACGCATTTTATCGCAAACAGACTTCATCTAATTCAATTTAATTAATCTAACGCATTTTGGCGCAAACATACTTCCGGCCTTGGAAGCTCCTTCCAAAACCAATTAAGCTATCTCTTCCATCGGCAGCGGGCAAATCTTGTGAATGTTGCGTTTGAACAAGCCTCCCTTAGTTTTGATCGTCACCACTCGTACAGCCTTATCTTTGCCTGGATGACATTCGTGAACGCGTCCCAACGCCCAGCGTCCTGGTGGTGTGTTGTCTTCCACGATGAGAACTAGCATGCCTTCTTCAATATTGTTGCAGCTCAACGCCCATTTACTGCGTTGTTGCAACAGATTTAAATATTTATTCGACCATCGCTGCCAAAATGAATGGTGCACTGCCACAATGCGTTTCCATCGATTTGTCATGGATAATTTAATAATGGAGTCGTCGCATTGTTCCGTTAACGAATTTAGCGGTCGTCCAACTAAAAAATGTCCAGGAGTCAAAGCCTCAAGATCATTCGGATCTGAAGACATCGGGTGAAGCGGTCTTGAATTCATTACCGCCTCCACTTGCGCTATAGCTGTAGACATCTCTTCGTAATTCAATGACGCGCCATTGAAACATCGTACTATGAGTTGCTTTGCCACCTTCACAGCGCTTTCCCACAACCCACCAAAGTGTGGTGAGCGGGGAGGGATGAATCGAAATTGCACTCCTAAATTGCTGCAATGGTTGATGATCCGGGGCTTTTCATCCCATAACTGGTCAGCTTGTGCGCCCAGCTCCCTTGCAGCTCCAACGAAGTTAGTTGCGTTATCGCATGACAGTTCCACACTGAGTCCACGTCGAGCGAAGAATCGTTTAAGCGCCGCGATGAAGGCGTTTGTGCTCAAATCTGAGACTAGTTCCAGATGGCATGCTTTTGTCAAAAAGCATACAAAGACGCACAAATGCACCTTAGTGGGCCTGCGTCCTCGCTGATTGAAGTGCATCCATAGCGGTCCAGCAAAGTCCAATCCCGCTCGCTCGAAAGGGTGCGCACCAATTTGCACTCTGTTTGCTGGTAGAGCGCCCATGATCTGGTTAGCACGCTGTGGCCGTTGACGAAAGCAGGCTATGCAGCTGCGAACCGTTCTGCGAGCTACCTTTCTGGCATTGATAACCCAATATTGCTGACGTACAAAAGCACATATTGCATGTGCTTCTGCGTGCATATTACTTCGGTGTACATGTTCAAACAATGCATTAACTACGACGTGCGTATTTGGTAATAATATTGGGTGTTTGACCTCGTATGGTACATTAGCTTGAGAAAGTCTACCTCCTACTCGCATAATTTCAATGCCGTCTGATATATCAAGAAATGGGCTAAGCCCCAGTACCTTTGGAGAACGGATAAGCTCACATTTTTGCAACCTTGAGATTTCTTCATTGAAATGCAGATGCTGGATATTAAAAATAATGTATTTTAATCCACCTTTAATTTCAACTGCAGTCACACCCTCAGAACTAGTCAACTCAACCTTCGAAAACGCGCGTCGCCAGCGAAATATGTAAGCAAAAACTCGAGTCAATTTTGTAAAGCTGTTAACATATTTGCATTTGCTAACTATATCCTCGTACTGTGATGAGGTGGCTGCTACAAGAGAAAATTTCGATGTTCGCTGCTCTAGTGGTTCTTCTGGACTCTGCCACCGCATTGGGGGCCACGTTTCAACCGCTAATTGCAAGAACCTTGGACCTTGCCACCATAACTCAGAATCTTTAAGGTCAGAAGTGTGCATACCTCGCGACACTATGTCTGCCGGATTGAGTTTTGTATCTACTTTATACCAATCCTGAACACTAGACACTTCTTGAATTAATGCGACTCGATTTGCAACAAAAGTAGTCCATCTACTAGCTGGCGAACTTATCCAATTCAGAACAATTGTTGAGTCTGTGAAATATTTCGTGCTATGCACAGGAAGAGGCACACATGTCTTTATCTTGGCCATTAGCTGAGCGAGCAATTTCGCACCTTCCAGCTCTAAGCGCGGCAAGGATACTGCTCTTACTGGTGACACCTTAGACTTCGCAGTCACCAAGTTGACTGTTATACATCCATTTTTGTCGACAGCTCGTGCATATATTGCCTCGCCATAGGCTCGGCAAGATGCATCTGAGAACCCATGCAACTCTAAAGTTTCAGTTTCGATGTTAACTGGCAATACGCATCTAGCTAACGAACATTCATGCACAAGACTTAACTCATTTCTATACTTTTGCCACTGAAGAGAGTAACTGGGAGGAAGCTCTTCATCCCACTCTTGCTTAAGCAACCATAGCTCCTGCATAAATATTTTTCCCAAAATTAAAACAGGACTTAAAAATCCAAGTGGATCGAACAGTTGAGCTAGCTCAGAGAGCACTACTCTTTTGGTTATAATCGTACAGTCTTGTGCAGTGTAGGCAAAGTTAAAACGGTCCTGATTTGAATTCCAATAAATTCCAAGAGTTTTCGCAGTGTCTGTCGTTTTCAATTCTAGTGGCTCAGCATATTCAGAATTGTCTATAGCCATCCTGCAATTAGTACGCCATTTATGGAGTTCGAAACCTCCCTTTTTAAGAAGCTCGGTAACTTCTTGTTTTAAACTGTAAAGTTCGCTGATGGATTCTGCTCCGCAGAGCATGTCGTCCATATAAAAGTTTGACATGACAGCTGCCTTGGCCAGAGGGTACTGATTACCGAAGAGTTCCGCTAAATAATATAAACAGCGAACTGCCAAAAATGGTGCTGAGTTGGTGCCGTATGTGACCGTTTTGAGTCGAAGAACCTTTATCTCTGACTCCCTGTGCTGACGCCATAGAATGCATTGCCAATTACAGTCGTCTGAATCTACCAAAATCTGTCTGTACATCTTTTTGTATAACCAGCAGTTCGATTTCTCGGTTTGTTATTTTGTAGCTTCTAGGGTGTTTCTCAGCAGGGGTCGCTGCTTTGTCCGCTGAGACTAGGACAGCTTCGAGTGTTTCTGTTAAGTTCTCGACATCTTCCTCTGTATTTAATTCTGGTGAAGGTTCGATATGCGAACATACATACTTTTTATACTTTGACCAGTTTGTTGAATTGCTTGTGAGCCGTTGGGGTCGATTGAGTATGATTGAAGAGTTCTATTAAGACAGGCGAATGGTCAGATGATAAGTCTGCAAGCGTCTGGCTGTTACCATGTTTCTGCATATTTTTTTGGTTACTGCAAAGTCAATTAAGTCTGGTATTTTGTTAGTATCTGCTGGCCAGTATGTGGGCCTACCCGGAGACACGTAGTCGATCTTCTTTTGTTTTTTGATGACCGCATTGTACAGGTGTTTGCCCTTTGGAGATACAAGGCGGGACCCCCACTGTGTGTGTTTGGCGTTGTAGTCGCCAGCTACGATAAATTTCTCACCTAGTGTGTTGAAAAACTCTAGGAATTGGTCCTCAGTGATCGAGAAACGTGGTGGGCAATAGACAGCCGCCAGAGTCACTGTACCACAACTGAGATTCAACACTACAGAGGTAGATTGCAGGTAGTCTTTTTCGAATCTGTTTAAGAAGTAGTGCTTAACACGACTTCTTACGAGTATGCCAGTTCCTCCGTGAGCTTTGTTGTCTGGATGATTTGTTCCGTAGAAAGTGTAGCCTGGTATTTCAAATTTGTATTTGTTTGTGAGGTGCGTCTCTGCTAAGAAGATTACGTCAATATTTTTGTCTTGTAGGAAATAAGTGAGTTCATGTTTGCACCGTGAAACGCCATTTGCGTTCCACTGGGTTATTCTTACAGAAGCCATTATGCTGTTTTTGAAGACGCAAGAAGTTGCATCAGCACATTTTGGTTTTGTATGAGGTTTTGCATCGTAGTTTGCATAAATGCCATAAAATCTCTCATACTTTGCTGTAGGGACATCAGTATTGCTTCAATGCCACTTGGTTGGTGTTGTGTTTGAGCATTTGGAAGCATGTGTTCCACATGTGGGGGATGGGGAGTTGTTGCTACTAGAGCGGGAGCTTGCAGTCCCGTTTTGAGAGCGCTTGCAAATGAAATTCAATGTATCGTTTCTACGGCAGCCGGATTTGATATGTTAGACTGTTGGTATGATGGTGGAGCAGTGTATGTGTTAGGGTTACAATAGTTACGAGCTGATACCCCACGTTTATTTAGGCGGCTCTTTAGCTCCTTGTACACGACGCAGCCTCTCCAATTTGCTGTGTGCTTTTCCCCGCAGTTGCTGCACTTTTTAATTGTTGTATCTTCCCTATTTTTTGGACAGTTAGCAGTGGCATGTGGTTCGCTACAGACAACGCAGACAGACCTCAAGCTGCAGTATGTTTTTGTGTGCCCGTATTCTTGGCAGTTAGTGCATTGTACTGGGCTATTACGCTTATGCGGCTCCTCTATAGTGATTCTGCGATGCAGCAGGAATTGTAGCTTATAAATTGGGTGTACTTCATTCTTCGCCAGCCTTTTGCTTTCTGGCTCGAGTTCGATTTTAAAAAGTGGCTGTGGAATTTTATTTCTATTTAATATGTTTATTGCCGTTTTAGCATTAAAATCTTTCGCTTTGAGTGCCTCAATTATTTCAGAAGGCGGCGCCGTGGATTCGATACCTTTTATTATTACTTGTCCTTTGCAGCTTTTTAGCAGGTGTAGTAATTTTTTTTGGCTTCGTCCAAGTATTTAGTTACTATGCGGTGATCGGGTTCTGTTTTTATCTGCAATTTCGTCTCATTAATGTTTCCCTTCTTGAGGGGGATTATGTGGAATTTGTTGTTTCCGATGAGAGCCACTAATTTGTTAACAAGAGCGTTAGAGCTAGGCTCTCTTATGTATATCGGTGGAGGCTTCACTACTTTTGATTCCCCTACAGATGGTTCAATGCGTTGATCGGTTTCGGGAAGAGCTAAGATGGCGAATCTGTTAGAGTTGGCAGCTCCAGAGTTCTGACTGGCATCATTGATGCGGTTGATTTTTGACTGATTACCAGCCTTTGTGTTGGGGCTCAACTTACGCTTTATTTGGATATAGCGATCCATACCAGTCTGTATAGCCGAGCATTTTTTTGGTGTTTGTTTTGGTTCCTGTTCACGCGGTCTAGCAGCTGACGCTACAGTTGGAATTTGCTGGGCACTGGCACTGCCCGAGACGATCGGTTGGCTCGGTGCCGGGTGCGGCATCGGGCTGGCGCACTCTTCTCTCCACTTCGTGTGCTTTGTTCTTGTTGCTAGCTCAGCAGAAGCAGATGCTGAGGTCGACAAAATAAGGCCGGCGGTTGATGTCGTTGCATTTGTTGTTGTTGTTGTTGCGCTTGCAGTTGTAATAGACGTTACAGTGCTAGTGAGCGTAGGTACGTCTCTGTGATAAGCGTTCTCTTCGCTCGGTGTGAGCTGTTGGCACGACTTAAGAGAGGCGTTTGCTGAATTTATTGTTTCAAATGCCGAAGACATCAGCATTGGAGAACAAGAGCGCGGTCGTTCACTTTCGTTGGGTTCATTGCCCGGTTTGAGAAGTTTTTGACTGTCCATTTGCTCAGCGAACACAGTAAAATACGCGTTGTTTCCTATTGAAGAGAGACGGCGCTCGTCTTGCTCTTTTTGGCGCTGGGCACGAATATCACTTTGGCTCATTGCACAACGGACTATTATATACTATTATATTATTAATGTGTGATTTTATTATTTTATTACACAATATATTGTACGACCTGACATCGCACTAAGCGTCCTTTCGCTGTTTATTAATGTTTTCAATCAATTCCTTCACTTCACTGCACTTTTAGGGTTCTTTACCGGAGCACAAGCTTAAACACGTCTGCACTTGCCGACGATTCACGATTCATCAAGTCTAATGGTTTCTTTTCTTTTAACGCTCGAATACCTGATTTGATAACATGTGAAATGTTCTTGATTCGCAGTTTACAACGTCTTTTCTTATTGTTCTAATTATTTTCTTCCCCAAATTTCCTTTTTGCTTTCATTATATTTGTAACAAAATATGCTGACGATTTTTCTCCTAAACTAGAATCTTTTGCATTTACACGTTCCCAAGCCCTGTTTATCAACTCTTTATCAGCCTCGTGTCGTTGACTTAAGTCTTTATGCTGTGAATAAGCGATATCGTGTATTCTACAAGCCTCATCCAATTTATTTATTCCTCGATCGCCTCGTGCCAAACGTTTAGATAACTTTGTACCAGGACCACAAAAATTATAACCAGGTAGGTGAGCTTCAAAAGGTAAGTCATTAATTATTTTATTTATAATACCACCACCTCGCTTCAAGTTTGAATTATGACTGGAACAATTATAAAAGCGTTTACCCATTTTATTTGATGTTTAATCGATGAGCATTTCTCATTGAATGAAGTTAAGTGTGTGAGTGACAATGCGTTTAATAAAACAAAAACAAGATATTTGTATTAGAAACATTGAGAGTGGTAATGATGATCAATCACTGTCTCAAAGATTACTACGTCATAGCCCCCTCTTACCTAATACAATAAGAGCACTTGTTGTTGGACCATCCAACTGTGGTAAAATTAATCTAATGCTCGGCTTAATCGAGAGCCCAATCGGTTTAAAATTTGAGAACATTTATCTATTCTCAAAGAGTTTGTATCAGCCAAAGTATGAATATTTGGAAAAACTAGTGAAACCGATAAAAGGTATGGGGTACTATACTTTCTCGGAAAATGAAACAGTTTTACCATCCAACGAAGCTAAAAATAATTCAATTATGATTTTCGATGATGTTGCATGTGAAAAACAGAATAATATCCGTTCATATTTCTGCATGGGTCGTCATAATAATATTGATTCATTTTACTTATGTCAAACCTATACACATATCCCGAAACACCTCATTCGTGATAACGCAAATATGATAATAATTTTCAGACAAGATGATTTAAATATGCGACATATTTACCGAGACCACATTAATACAGATATGAGTTATGATTCGTTTCTGAAAATGTGTTAAAAGTGTTGGAAGGATAAATACGGTTTTCTGTTAATAAGCAAAGATAATGATATAGACCAGGGACGGTATAGAAAGGGTTTCAATCAATTCATAGTCAATTAAGAATATAAGAGGATATATTGATTGAGCGAATGCTATTATTGCCCAGTTTATCATTAGATATCAAAATGGTTAGATCATTCACGCTCACATTAAATGGGAGTGAACCCATAATAAACACAAATTTTTCCCCGCCAATAGAACTGAATGGTGAATATGAGTGTGCACTCATTGATTTTCACATGAACAATTCAATACCCAATGTCGATGATAGCAACAACTTATTTCATATTGGTGATAAGATCATTGAAATTCCAATAGGATCATATGAACTAATTTTTTAAAAAACCAATTACTAGCAGATGGTCTTGATAACACATTCAAGATAGAAAGCAATAATAATACACTTAAAGTGCATATTACTACAAGCACAGAACCTATTTATTTTGATAAAAATAGATCAATTGGAAATTTATTTGGATTTAATAAGATAATACTAGAAGCAGATAAAAAAATAATATATGTTTCTGACCAACCTGTAAACATTTTTAAAATAAATACAATACACTTGGTGTGTAATATTGTAAGTGGTACATACATTGATGGCGGACAGGATCATGCATTATATGAATTTGGTATTAATGTACCACCAGGGTATAAAATGAGTGTAACCCCTAATAATCTCATTTATTTACCAGTCAACACTAGAGAGATAAGAACTCTTTCTAAACACATAACTGATCAAAACGGTGATTTAATAAACTTACGAGGTGAAAAATATACAATTCGTATGCATTTAAGACTAATAAAATGATTGTATACAATAAAAGAGCTGACACTTACATTCCGAAAGCCACTTCCATTCGAAAAGTTAAACGAAGAGGTTCAAAGAGGCAAAGCAATAAGCTAACATTAAAAAAAATAAATTGCTTCTAAAATCATTGGGATACAAGCTTCGAGTTTAATAACAAACATACTAATATAGAGAAATCATTATGATAATGAATGAAGTATTAGCTGTTCGAGAAAAAACCTACTCTGACGAAAGTATATCAAAAAAAGAGTATCATACCTATTCACCATACCAACAATCATTTAAGCCTAATGATCAAATCAGAATTACAATTCAAAACCAGGGCTTGTATGTTCTCCCTCATGAGAGTTTTATCAATTTTCATGGTGTCATTAGAAAAGTTAACGACGATAATTCAGTGGAAACTGCAAATGTTGTTACAAAACTACGAGACAATTGTATGGCATATTTGACATACGTTATGAAATAAATGGTGTTGAGATTGATAGAACAAGATTTGTTGGTACTACTTCTACAATTAAGAACTATGTATCTATGAATGAACTGGAGAGTATTATTTATTATTATTTTCTAAGAGGGAGTCTCCCAGCAGAGAAGGTGCGAGGCACTGCGACCAGAAAGGTCTTTTGTGCTTGTAATGCGCTCCCAATCTTGACAAAAGCTGTTCTGCTTCCCTAATGAAGCATAACAGGTCTTTCGTCGAGGACTGGACAATGTGCTCGGGAACTGCGATTTCCACGTGCAGATGCTTCCTCCTAACCCAAACCAAGGCTGGACAATCACATAGAATGTGTTTGGTGGTTTCGTCGTCCTCTCTACAGAGCCTGCATTCTGTATCTGAGGACAGACGCATTTTTGCGAGGTGATAGTTCACCACGTGGTGACCACTAAGGTAACCTATAAGGAGATAGAGATCTCTCCTGGAGAATAGGTTTGTTCTTCGTTTGACCGAAGGATTTGTAAGCTCTTTAGTCTGCCTCATCCCTGGTTGGAAGAACCAATAGCGTTCGATCAACCTAACCGCCCATGCTTTCACAAGGGATGAGATGGTTGACCACCCCACGCCGCAGAAGGGTTCGGGGCCATGCAGAGGGGCTGATGACCCCGCCCTCGCTAGTTCATCCGCTAGCTCATTGCCCTGGAAACCAGAGTGTCCAGGTACCCATAGGAGGGTAACTTTGTTCCTGTTGGAGAGCCTTTGGAGGCAGTTCCAACAGTCAGCCACCATACGCGATCCTACTCTTTTTAAGAAGAGGGCTAGTATGGCCGCTTGGCTTTCCGAGAAGATATAAATGTTTGCTCCTCTTATCCCCTTCTTAAGGATAAGACGGCAGCAGAACTCGATGGCATGAACCTCGGATTGAAAGACTGTGGGCCATTTTCCCATAGCAATCGAGGTTTTGGAGTTGGGAGCAAGTATCCCAGCTCCAACCCCCTGATCAGTCCTTGACCCGTCGGTATACCAGTGTATGCCATGAGGGTCACTGATGGGGTTGCCAGCATCCCAGTCCCTTCGGTCTGGGATGAGAGTTTTGAATTTAGCGCCAAAGAGGAGTTCCTTGGTCATAGAATCTGATCTAGTGCAGATCTCTAAGCCCCGATTCGGTAGCTAGAAGCCCAGATTGGAGCTTGATGCGAAGAAGGCTCATAGCAGCGACTTCTTGAATTTGAATATGCAGCGGTGTCAAATTTAAAATTGACTCCATAGCTGCTGTGGGACAAGTGTGAAGTGCACCCGTTAGAGAGAGGCAAAGCAGCCTATGCAGTTTAGTGCATTTCTTGATGGCGGTGACCTGCGTAACCTTGGGCCACCACACAATAGCGGCGTAGGTGACGATGGGTCTTACCATCATCTCAAATAACCACCGAATGGTGCATGATTTGAGACCCCAGGTCCTACCAAAGAATCTTCTACATGCCCACATGGCATGAGTTACCTTTTATAGGGTGTTGTTTAGATGGGAATTCCAGTTCAGTCTTTTATCAAGAGTTACCCCTAGATATTTGACTTCGTTGGAGAGTCCCACGGGAGAACCGCCAATGTGCAATTGACCTATGCTAACGGAATAGCGCTTAGTGAAGGGAACGATAATCGCCTTTTGTGGATTGATGCTAAGACCTACATCTTGGCACCATCTACTAACCGTGTTCAGAGCAGATTGCATCAGTTCTGTCACGGTGTTGGCAAAGTTCCCGTTCACTATGAGAGCCAGGTCGTCAGCATAGCCGATTGCTTGCACGCCCTGTTCAGCGAGAATACTCAGTAGCTCATCCACTACTAAGGACCAGAGTAAGGGGGATAGGACCCCTCCCTGGGGACATCCTTTAACCGCACTAATGAAAGCAGTCTTGGAGTCCAAGGTAGAGGAGATAGTCCGATGTTTGAGCATAGCATCAATCCATCGGATTAGGGGACGGGCGATATTTCTGCGCTCCAGCGCAGCAGAAATAAACCCATAGCCGGTATTGTCGAAGGCGCCCTCTATACCAAGAAACGAGCACAGAGCAATTTTCTTGGCTACGAAGGCTCCCTCGATTTTACCAACTAGCTTGTGGAGAGCGACCTCAGTCGATCTTCCAGCTATATACGCAAACTGCGTGGGATGCAGGGGATAGGTTTTCTGTAGAGAGCACCGTATGTGCAGGTCTACAAGCCTTTCCGCTGTTTTAAGCAGAAAGGAAGTGAGACTGATCGGCCGGTATGATTTAGGCTGGTCAGGGGGACGATTCCCTTGTTTAGGAATAAATACCACATTGACTCTCCTCCAAGAGATGGGTATGTATCCCCAAGTGAGACTAGCTCTAAGAAGACCGACCAGCGGATCGAGAATATGATCCAGGCTATTTTGTAAAAGGGCTGGAAAGATTTGATCGCCCCCTGGGGCTTTGAAGGGGGCGAAGGAATCTACTGCCCATTTGACCTTTTCAGGGTCGAAGATGGTTCCTGATACACTGGATCCACGAGAGTCCGGTGACATGGTGACGTCATCATGACTTCATAGATCTGGGTTCGCCACCGAACCTGGGAAGTGGACTTGGAGTAAAAGGTCCAGTGCTTCCCTGCGATCTTGGGTGAAAGAGCCATCTGCTCTTTTAAGAAGCCCTATACCATTAGATGGCCCTTTGGCTAATACTTTATGCAGTCTCGCTGCTTCTGGCAGCGATTCAATGCTACCACAGTAGCTGCGACATGTATCGCGTTTAGCACGTCTAATGTTTTTGTTATAGTTAGTTAGAGCGTCCTTCCTTCTTTGAGCAGCCAGTTCGTCGTTCCACCAAGGAACTTTTCGGTTGGCCTTTAAGGTCTTCCGAACAGAGCTGTCTTCGAAGGATGTGATTAGCACATCTTGAAGCAGGTTGGCAGCAATTTCTATCTCACTGATAGAACTAGGGTTGCTGACCTACGAGCCTGCTTTAAAAGCTACAGAGGCTTTAAATAATGTCCAATTTGTCTTTTTGGGACAGAAGGAGTTCTGGCGGATCTCGACTTGGCCAGGGAGGTCGAACCTGATATGCTGATGGTCCGACAACGTGGCTTCGTCTGTGACCCGCCAGTTGACCAGCGAACTCGCAATAGAGTTGCTGACTAGGGTAAGATCGAGAACCTCTTCCCTAATAGCGTTAATAAAGGTTGGCTTACACCCCATGTTAGCAGCATCTAATTGACAGCACAATAGATATTCTAAAAGGCACTCACCACGTTTATTTACGTCGCTGCTTCCCCAGATCGTGTGATGCGCATTTGCATCACAGCCGATCACGAGCGGCTTGTTATGCAAGCGGCAGAACTCCACCAGCCGTTGAACCTCTGTTGGGGGAACGTCATCCACGTCGCCCGGGAAGTAGGCAGAGGCTATCACTACCTCCCGGACACCTTCAGCCGTGGCTACCTCAATAGCCGTTGCCACCAGGTCTCTGTGGATGAAATTAGGTAAAGAGAAGTGTCTCACACTGTTATTAACAACAATAGCGGTGCGAGGGGCACCACCCATACGGTCATATAGTAACTTACATGATCCGCATGATAGTCCACGGATGTGGCCACCGATCAACCATGGCTCCTGGACGAGAGCCAGGTCGATTGCATCCTTACAGGCGAACCTGCACAGGGTGGCGGACGCTCCTCTGGCGTGGTGCAGGTTCGCCTGGAGCACCTTAATGGCGCTCAGCATCCTCCTTCAGGGCTTTGGAGACAAGGCCGCCTGCCTTGCCCCCCGAGAGTCGTTGCCCCGGATGCCCTTCGGCAGTCTGGAGGAACTACTCGGTGGAGGTCGCCTTGTGACCACGGTCGCCGGAGGTATCCTTGTCGGATGCTTCCGCACTGCGCTGGTGGTTGGTCTCGACAAGAGGGCGTCCACTGCCAACCACCGGCCTCGTGCGGCCCGTTGTGGGCTTGGGGGCAGTCACCACAATGACTGGGGGGTTTGGGGATGGTGGTAATCGGCGCCACTACGGCTGCGGCGCTGGTAGATGCCACCGGAGCAGCAGCCAATGCTGTCACGCCGGCGGAGGCCACCGTTGCCGCTGCCGGAGGAGCGCTGATGGGGGGGAATGGTTGGAGATTGGGAAGGTGGCAGGGCAGGAGAGGGTGAGGCCCTGACGGGGGAGTTCTTCAGGATAAGTTTCACTCGGCCAAAGCGGAATTTAACATTACCCTTGAGATCCGTCAGGGTCTTGTACGACTTCTCGTCGACCATCATCGCGAGGTGCGTCTTCTTGCCGTTAAGGCTGTGTTGTACCACCCGCCACAGCTCCGTTGGGAAGCGTTCAACATTCTGGAGACCCAAGTACTCCAGAATGGTAGCGGGTGGGAGATCAGCACTATTGGGGACATAGCCTCTGATGAGGTGAGCTTTCGGGAACTCAGTTTCCTCCAATAGTTTTATGTCAAGGCCGCTGATGGACTTGATGTGTCCAGCAGCGCCCCTGACCCATTCAGCAGTGCTGCTGTCCTCACACACCAGGAGCAGCCACTCGTTTCGGGGTATACAGCCCTCGAAACCTGGACCGACTCCAGATGTGGAGGGCAGCCGCTTCGCCTTAAGGATGCTGTCTTGCACCGTAGCCATCTGCTCCGGTGTAAGCGGTTTGGTGGGATCAGCCGAAGTGAAGCCCAATCTCACACTGCTTGCCACTTGGCTGAAGAGTGGCTTTGTGGACTCCACATGAGTCTTCTTGGACTTCTTTGATGACCCTTGGGGTTCAGGGATGGTATCGTCACCACGCGCCCGTTTAGCCTTGGTTTCCACGGGGGGCGCAGTGGCGATAGCAAGAGCCTCTGCTCTGCTCGAACCCTTTGCGAGTGCAGCTTTAAAGAGCTTCTTCTCGCGGGTCTTCATCTTTACGAAGGCGCTTCCCGAGTCCAGTCGCAGTGTCTGGATTTGGGAGCCTGCTTCCGTTAGGCCTGACCTCTGAGAGGCCACAGAAGCGTCGTCAGCAAAGCTGATCAGGTCACAGTCAGCTTCTGCGTCAGAGGACATCACCTCGACGTTCTGCTGCGTGCCTGCACAGTTGCTGGACGAAAAAGCAGCACTTACGAACTCAGTCCCCAAGGGAGTTCGAGGCCTATTCGAGTCCCCTGTACTACAAGGGTCAAGACCCGTAGTATTGGGGGTGGAGGCCAGCAGCCCAATAGCTGCAGCGCTGGTGTTGGGGTCGGCCGTGAAAGCCTCACCCTGGGTTGATGCTGTCGAAGTCGCATCAGACTTATCTAATTTTTGATTGAATCCATTTGTATTTGGTCCCACGAGTAGGCGGGAAGGGAAGGTCGCCCACGGCATAGCCCGCGTGCTGTGGGAAGTCTGAATAAAACTGGAGGGCGACAGGTATCCAGAGTCCGCATACTAGAGACCGGGCTACCCCCCGGCCATGCATCCCTTAGCGTATGCTGTTCCGCCTTGGATTGGGGTGATTTATAGATTCACGATCTTCGCCCGACTACAATTAGTCAGCACCCCTAGCAGAGACATGACCGTACTAGGGGTCTGCTTCCAGCCGCCCTTACGTGAAGAGTATAGCCGCACTTCCGTCAGTAGGAGTAAGGATGGCACGTACCACAACCAAAGCTGTGGTTACATTTTATTCCCCTTACTGTCTCTGACGGCTGACGGCCAAAAACTGGAGAGTAAGAGACTTTACAATTCTGGATGGACTGGATCTGGAGACTTTACTTCACAAAGTTATTTTGAATATTCAGTTCCACTAAAAAATTTACTTGGGATCGCTGAAGATTTTAAGAAAGTTATATTAAACTGTAAACATGAACTAGTACTTTTGATATCTAAAAATATTAATGAAGTATTTGATGCAAAACACCTTAACAATAATTTAAGACTGGAAATGTTGAGTATAACATGGAAAATTCCTCATGTAACCCCCAGTGATTCAGCTAAAATTAAATTGTATGATATAATAAAAAGCGGTGCTAATCTTCCATTAGCATTTCGTAGTTGGGATACCTATATTAACCCTAAACTTAGTCAGGGTACACATCAAATTTGGAATGTTAAACTAGCTGCTAATCGTGAACGACCTCGATTCGCATTAATTGCGTTTAAAGACGGAAATAAGTTTATCACAAACAATTTAACCAATCTAAAAGTCTATCTAAATTCTGAAACATATCCATATGATGATTTAAAATTAGATTTTAACAAGAATCGTTTTGCACTCCTCTATGAAATGTATTCAAAGTTTCAAAATAGTTACTATAACCGAAACGAAACTCCATTGCTTTCCCCAACCGATTTTCTAAATAATGCTCCGATTGTTGTTGTAGATTTATCATATCAAAATGAAATGGTAAAATCTGATCCCATTAATGTTAGGATATCAGCACAGCTTAGTGCTGTATCGAATGAAAGTGCGCAGCTATATTGCATACTCTGACATGATCGGTTAGTTGAATACAACCCGTTGAATGGATTAGTTCACCGCATTTTTTAACGGATATTAACGAGAACAATCAGCAATAACAACAACATGTGTGCAGAAATTGTATCGATTGATATTCAAGGGTTCTACGGAAACAATAAACAATTTATTTTAAAAGAAATTGGAGTGGTTTTTAGTAACACAAACGTAAGCACACTCAATTCTCATTTCATTATACATTCCCCATATGATTTTACTAAATTAAATAAGCACTTGAGAAAAACTGCTGCTTGGATGACAAAGACCTATCATAAAATTTGGTGGAATGACGGTTTGAATTACTATAGAGAAGCACAACAACATATAAGAAAAATAACTAGTGGAAAACGAGTAATTTGTAAAGGATATGAATAAAACATTTTTTTAAAAACTTTCTAAAAAACTGTGACATAACAGATAAGTGGGGTTTTATTATAATAGTATTAACTTTATTCGTATTTTGTAACAAATAATATAGGATATTCAATTAAAAAGTCTTCGTTGTCGGTTACGTCTTCACCGTCGTCTTTATCATCGAATTGTTGTCGTTCTCGTAGCCACACAGGCAGAACGCACAACTTACTTCTTCAACGAGCGAACAACAACTCTCTCCGCCTTCCTGCAGCACTCCGCTCTCTTAGCGTTGCGCTCTTGCTCCTCGTTGATCGTCGTGTTTGCGAATTCGCCACCACGCTAATTCGCCACCTTCTTCATCTGTAGTCGTTGCTCTATTCATTCTCGTTGTCATCGTTGTCGTTGTCATCGTTATCGTTGTCATCGTTGTCGTTGTCTAGGTATCAGCTGTTTCACACTAGTCGGATTTGGGTAAACAGCCTAACACCAATCCCACATTCGGCCATTCTGACTAAGCTTTCGACCCGAATGCTCCTTTGTCATCGCTGTCATCGTTGCCAATCGGCCATGGCTTCATGTATTCCGCGCACGTTGCAGAATTATTTGGTCCATCGCTGTTGCCTACTTTTTGGACATCATAGGCGTTGTTGTACTTCACCTTTACAACTTTATAAGGCCCCAAAAACTTAGGTTTCAGCTTTAGGCCACTACCAAACTGGGTACGTTTAATAGCTATTAGGTCACCAACATCATATCGTCTTGCTTGCTTTCGTCGAAGATTGTACGTCTTCTTGTTCTCGTTTTGCAGCCTCAGTATCTGCGTTTTCGCCTTCATTCGTAAATCGCTGCATTCTTCGTTGAAAACTGCTATGGCCTCATTGTTTATCAAGTTTCGTATCTGAAGATCATCTTTCGTTCTCATTTTGACACCAACCAGTAGCTCAAAAGGCGTCGTATTAATGCTTCTGGTAAATGTTGAGTTGATCGCCTGTTGCACTCTGTTGACATTGCGATACCATTTCGTGGGGTCTTCGACACTTAACTTTGAGAGTACTGAAATGATAATAGAATTAAGTCGCTCAACCTGTCCGTTTACCCTTGGTAAGCCAGTAGTTGTCTTCACTAGCTTTATTCCCTCATCTTCGCAATATTTCACAAAGTCCTGCGGTGTGAATGCCGATCCTCTATCCGAAATAATGAATGCTGGGTTGCCAAAGTTAACACTTTGGTTGCTGAGCTTCACAATCACCTCGTTTGCTGTGGTTGACTTCGTTGGATAGAGCCAACAAAATTTCGTAAATGAATCGATTACAGCCAAAATATGGTTGTAGTCCTTATGCGTTGATTCAAGTGGACCCAAAAAATCAATATGGTATGGGACGTCTTCCTTCTGGAGCGGGTGTAGTAGTCCTTCTTGGTTGCCTCGTTTGCGATCCGTTAAAATGGAATACAGCACTCGATATATTTTTTAATCTTCTCTTCAACATGTGGTATAAAAAAATCTCTGCAAATTAACTCCTTTGTCTTCTTAGCAGCAAAATGACCTCTATCATGGGCTCTGCTTATGATTCGCTTTTGTATTTCGTTTGGCACTACTACTAGCTCATCGTCACCTACAAGTTTGTACAGCAGACCTGTTTTTAAAAAATAGTCATCGTATGCTTTACTTTGATCGCTTAAAACTTCTTTGATGGCTTTTATCTTCTCGTCGCGCGCTTGCGCATCTTTCAAAGCTGAGCTTATGCTATCTTCTTTTATAAGTATCACTGGATACCGGCTGAGAGCATCGACATGCTTCATTCTCATGCCAGATCGATGTTCAACTGTATAGTTATATTCTTGAAGAAAAAGAATCCAGCGAGCCACCCTGGTGCATAAACTTTGTTTTTCTAAAGTTTTCGTAAAAGCATTACAGTCAGTTACTAGTTTAAAATGAATGCCCAACAAATACACTCTAAACTTAGTTAAAGCTTCGATGACTGCCAATATTTCCAACTCATAGCTGCTGTATTTACGTTGTGCATCTGTGGTCTTTTTCGACATAAAATACACAGGATGCAGTTGACCATCGTCGACGTTCCTCTGTAATAAAACTGCTCCGAATTCATCAATGGATGCATCTGTATGCACTTCCGTCTCGTAAGTCTGATTATAAATGCTTAAAACAGGGTTCTCAGTTAGCAACTTCTTCAAAATATTAACTGCATTCTCTTCGTCCAAATCAAATCTAAATTTTGCCTTTTTCTTTGTCAACTCAGTTAAAGATCTAGCAATGCCTGCGTAATTTGGTATAAACTTTCTGAAATAGCCCGTCAGGCCCAGAAAACTTTCTATTTGCTTAATACTTTGCGGCATCTTGAACTTAGTTACAGCTTCGATTTTCTCGGGTGATGGGTATATTTTGCGATTTTCTATAACATGGCCAAGAAATTGAATGCGCGTCTTAAGAAAATTGCATTTCTTCAAATTGAGCTGCAGGCCATATTCCTTGCACGTCGCAATAACTTCCTTCAAGTGCTGTACAGCGTCTTGTTCTGTCTTCGAGGGAATAATTATATCATCTACATAGGGCAATGCAATGCCTCTGCGTGACAGATCCCGAAATATCGCATTGACGTGGCGCTGGAAAACGCCTGGCGAATTTGAAAATCCAAAAGGTACTTTCAAAAACTGATATTGTCCTCGGTGTGTCACAAATGACGTATATTTCCTGCTCGATTCAGCAACTGGTACGTGGAAAAATCCGTTCTTTAAATCGATTGTACTGAATATATTTGCCTCTTGCAGACGATCCAACTGATCCTCAATGAGCGGTAATGGAAAATGGTATTTTACAATTACCTTGTTAATTCTGCGATAATCTACACACAGTCTTGCAGAACCGTCTTGCTTTTTTACGAGTACTATGGGACTTGTAAATTCGGATGTTGACTCTTCAATTATGCCATTCTCAAGCAACTCTTCAATATGTTCATCAACAATACGCGTTTCCGTGAAAGCTAGTCTGCGTGGACGTGAAAAAATAGGCGATTCATCATTGAGCGCAAGACGCATTTCTACATTTGTTGTTTTTGTTTTAACAGGTTCATAGCTCGAAATAAGCTCACGCACTTCTTGCTTAGCATATTCGCTCGCAGCCTCATTAATGTCAAACAACTCATTGTCCACTTCAACACAAATGTTAAGAATATTTTGTTCATCATTGATTTTATTTTTTCGCACTTGTAAGCCGTTACAATTAAAAATAATTTCTGCGTGTAAACATAGCTGTTCTCCGATAATTAATTGCATATCAAGGAATCTGATCGGAACGATACAAAAATCTAACACATAATCTTTTTCATCAATCAGAATTGTTTGTTTAAATTGTCCAAGTGGTTTTATTTTATTAGAGTCGCGGTCATTACCGAATCCAATTAGAGCGACTTGCAGCTTTCCAGTTTTGGCTTGCAATATCATAATAAAAATCTTCCCGTATGATATTAAATTTACTGCCTGTATCGAATAACGCCGTACACTTTGTATTAGCAATATAAACGTCTTTGCTGGTCAAATCATTTTTAGTAATTAAACTGCGCGTATTCGCGTTTAAAACATTATTGTCAATTTTTGCGCACTCTTTAGAAATATGTCCGTACTGATTGCATTTGTAACACTTTCTTCCTTTTTCTTTATTCTGGCAATTATTCAACATATGCCCTTTTTCACCACAGTTGTAGCATTTCACCTCTTTTTTTCGCGTCTTTGTTTACATTCTGATTTTTTCTGTCTTTGTCTTTCACACTGTTGTCGTTGCGCTTCGACTTGTCTTTCTCACTCTGATTTTCCTTTGCAATTATTGTTATAAAACACTTTAGTTTTTCTTTAAATTGACTCATATTTTTCGCACCATATAATATTGTTTTGTTTACATTCTTTTCGTCGATGCCGTCAATTAAATATTGTATTAAAGCGTCATCTGCAATTTTACCTCGAGAAGCAATATCTTTCATTCTGTAAAAGTACTCGAAAACACACTCGTTGTTGCCACGTTTCGTTTGCGCGAGTTGCTCGTGAACTAGCTTGCTGCTTACACTCGACTTAAATTCGGATAGCAATGCTATTTTGAGAGAATTCCACGAATTTAAACCTCTCTCGCTCAACACAAACAGTTTTGCAATTCCTTTTAGTGCCTTTTTTGCGAACAAAAACTTCTGGAAGTCATTCCAATACATGAGCGTCGCCTGTTCTTCATATTCTTCTATCCATACTTCGACTGGAATAGTGTTAGTGCCATCATAACAGCGTATGCTCTCTTCTACGTCGCGAAAACTGATCGCAAAGCGTGGTGTCGACATTCTGTCGTTTTCTGTAAATATGTTGCGCCTGGTATTCATCTCGTCTGCTTCTTGTACATTTTCATCACGTCTGGAATGTAACGTTTTCTCCTTCAACGTCAGTTTCATCGTCTGTTTCGTCGTCGTCGACTTCGCTTGATGCCAGTAAACTGTTCATTTTCAAGTTGCGGAAAATGTGTATATGCAAGTCTTCATTTCTGTATCCTATGCCTAGCACGTTGCATATTGACACAAGGTCAGCCTGAGTCAAATTATCTACTGCGTATTCTCTTTTTGCACGATATCTCTGGTCGTTTTCGGCAAAGTCGAAACCAGTAAATTCCCGTAGTCTTTGACGATTACTTTTGTCTCCTTCACTCTCGAACACAAACTTATGCAGTGCAGCAATGCTCTCTTTCTTGCTTGAGCGTAAGCTAGCACTTATGAAATTATTTAAACACGCCATTACACACTGGTTCCCATTGTATGGGGAAAGCGGCCAAAAATACTTCTAGTTGAGGTAGACACTTGAAACTTAGCACAAAATTTTCTTATTTTTGTAGCAAAATTATATGAAAAATTCAGCCGGATCGGACCACTATATCATATAGCTGTCATATGAACGATCAGTTTGAAATTAAGTGTTAGTATGGAAAACTTTTTTGTTTTCAATTATTTTGCAACGAAAACTTGGAATTCTACATAAGAAATTAGTATATATATCCAGGGCGAGCTTATAGCTGCTATAGGAACAATCAGTCGAAAATCGTGATTTTGTTTGATAAATCATTTTGTTGCAAACAATATTGTATGAAAATTTTTCATTCATTTAATAACAACAACCACAAAATAATTTTTTAGGTTATATACATTGATATACTTATATTTTAATTATTCAAAATTCAAAAAAATATATAATAACACGTGCTTTTTAAAAATTGAGGTAAGGTTACTTTTTTGTACATTGCAAAAGCCTCGGCACCTGTCGGCACTTGAATTAAACGTTTTCTTAATCTTAAAATGTTAATAAACAATGCACAAAAAGAATTATTAAGATAAGTGGAAATGAACATAACGAAAACTCCAACGAAAGATAGCAAACATAAACAAAGAACATCAGCAACTATATACTAAACACAACACTAATTTACGCAAAACACAGAACGTCGTACATATAATTTTTGTTTTAAAAATATATTAAATACCATTATTTATTATACGAATGCCTTCCATTGCAGAGTTATGTCGATTTATAATGTTTTTTATTGACTTTACGGACAGCTTCACATGCAAGTTGCTCACGCTGCAATAATCGATTGATATCATGCTGTCTCTTTCGATGCTATTCTTGAAGCGGACAGTTAGAGCAAAACAAAAACATGAGTAAATTTGAATAGCTATACCAATTATGAGAAAGTAATGATACATTTAAAGTCAAAATTTGGACTTTGATTTTTTTATTTTTGGCCTATGGGGGGAACCACTGTGCATTATAGTAAAAACCAGTAAGGAAAGCAACAGTCGCGCGACACGCGGCAGTGGGATACCCTTCGACCTATGTTCTTATGAACATATGTATGTATGTAGGCATATACATACATATGCACATGCTTTGAATTTATTCCCGACAGAAGGCGCTCGAGCATCGCGCTCGCCGGCCTCCCTTGTTAGCTGACAGAAGCACTTGGTTTTATGTTCTTAGTTTCTTAAATAACTTTTGGCCGTCAGCCGTCAGAGACAGTAAGGGGAATAAAATGTAACCACAGCTTTGGTTGTGGTACGTGCCATCCTTACTCCTACTGACGGAAGTGCGGCTATACTCTCCACGTGAGGGCGGCTGGAAGCAGACCCCTAGTACGGTCATGTCTCTGCTAGGGGTGCTGACTAATTGTAGTCGGGCGAAGATCGTGAATCTATAAATCACCCCAATCCAAGGCGGAACAGCATACGCTAAGGGATGCATGGCCGGGGGGTAGCCCGGTCTCTAGTATGCGGACTCTGGATACCTGTCGCCCTCCAGTTTTATTCAGACTTCCCACAGCACGCGGGCTATGCCGTGGGCGACCTTCCCTTCCCGCCTACTCGTGGGACCAAATACAAATGGATTCAATCAAAAATTAGATAAGTCTGATGCGAATTCGACAGCATCAACCCAGGGTGAGGCTTTCACGGCCGACCCCAACACCAGCGCTGCAGCTATTGGGCTGCTGGCCTCCACCCCCAATACTACGGGTCTTGACCCTTGTAGTACAGGGGACTCGAATAGGCCTCGAACTCCCTTGGGGACTGAGTTCGTAAGTGCTGCTTTTTCGTCGAGGTGATGTCCTCTGACGCAGAAGCTGACTGTGACCTGATCAGCTTTGCTGACGATGCTTCTGTGGCCTCTCAGAGGTCAGGCCTCACGGAAGCAGGTTCCCAAATTCAGACACTGCGACTGGACTCGGGAAGCGCCTTCGTAAAATACGCGTTGTTTCTTATTGAAGAGAGACGGCGCTCGTCTTGCTCTTTTTGGCGCTGGGCACGAATATCACTTTGGCTCATTGCACAACGGACTATTATATACTATTATATTATTAATGTGTGATTTTATTATTTTATTACACAATATATTGTACGACCTGACATCGCACTAAGCGTCCTTTCGCTGTTTATTAATGTTCTCAATCAATTCCTTCACTTCACTGCACTTTTAGGGTTCTTTACCGGAGCACAAGCTTAAACACGTCTGCACTTGCCGACGATTCACGATTCATCAAGTCTAATGGTTTCTTTTCTTTTAACGCTCGAATACCTGATTTGATAACATGTGAAATGTTCTTGATTCGCAGTTTACAACGTCTTTTCTTATTGTTCTAATTATTTTCTTCCCCAAATTTCCTTTTTGCTTTCATTATATTTGTAACAAAATATGCTGACGATTTTTCTCCTAAACTAGAATCTTTTGCATTTACACGTTCCCAAGCCCTGGTTATCAAATCTTTATCAGCCTCGTGTCGTTGACATAAGTCTTTATGCTGTGAATAAGCGATATCGTGTATTCTACAAGCCTCATCCAATTTATTTATTCCTCGATCGCCTCGTGCCAAACGTTTAGATAACTTTGTACCAGGACCACAAAAATTATAATCAGGTAGGTGAGCTTCAAAAGGTAAGTCATTAATTATTTTATTTATAATACCACCACCTCGCTTCAAGTTTGAATTATGACTGGAACAATTATAAAAGCGTTTACCCATTTTATTTGATGTTTAATCGATGAGCATTTCTCATTGAATGAAGTTAAGTGTGTGAGTGACAATGCGTTTAATAAAACAAAAACAAGATATTTGTATTAGAAACATTGAGAGTGGTAATGATGATCAATCACTGTCTCAAAGATTACTACGTCATAGCCCCCTCTTACCTAATACAATAAGAGCACTTGTTGTTGGACCATCCAACTGTGGTAAAATTAATCTAATGCTCGGCTTAATCGAGAGCCCAATCGGTTTAAAATTTGAGAACATTTATCTATTCTCAAAGAGTTTGTATCAGCCAAAGTATGAATATTTGGAAAAACTAGTGAAACCGATAAAAGGTATGGGGTACTATACTTTCTCGGAAAATGAAACAGTTTTACCATCCAACGAAGCTAAAAATAATTCAATTATGATTTTCGATGATGTTGCATGTGAAAAACAGAATAATATCCGTTCATATTTCTGCATGGGTCGTCATAATAATATTGATTCATTTTACTTATGTCAAACCTATACACATATCCCGAAACACCTCATTCGTGATAACGCAAATATGATAATAATGTTCAGACAAGATGATTTAAATATGCGACATATTTACCGAGACCACATTAATACAGATATGAGTTATGATTCGTTTCTGAAAATGTGTTAAAAGTGTTGGAAGGATAAATACGGTTTTCTGTTAATAAGCAAAGATAATGATATAGACAAGGGACGGTATAGAAAGGGTTTCAATCAATTCATAGTCAATTAAGAATATAAGAGGATATATTGATTGAGCGAATGCTATTATTGCCCAGTTTATCATTAGATATCAAAATGGTTAGATCATTCACGCTCACATTAAATGGGAGTGAACCCATAATAAACACAAATTTTTTCCCCGCCAATAGAACTGAATGGTGAATATGAGTGTGCACTCATTGATTTTCACATGAACAATTCAATACCCAATGTCGATGATAGCAACAACTTATTTCATATTGGTGATAAGATCATTGAAATTCCAATAGGATCATATGAACTAGAAGATATTTTTTTTAAAAAAACCAATTACTAGCAGATGGTCTTGATAACACATTCAAGATAGAAAGCAATAATAATACACTTAAAGTGCATATTTCTACAAGCACAGAACCTATTTATTTTGATAAAAATAGATCAATTGGAAATTTATTTGGATTTAATAAGAGAATACTAGAAGCAGATAAAAAAATAACATATGTTTCTGACCAACCTGTAAACATTTTTAAAATAAATACAATACGCTTGGTGTGTAATATTGTAAGTGGTACATACATTGATGGCGGACAGGATCATGCATTATATGAATTTGGTATTAATGTACCACCAGGGTATAAAATGAGTGTAACCCCTAATAATCTCATTTATTTACCAGTCAACACTAGAGAGATAAGAACTCTTTCTAAACACATAACTGATCAAAACGGTGATTTAATAAACTTACGAGGTGAAAAATATACAATTCGTATGCATTTAAGACTAATACAATGATTGTATACAATAAAAGAGCTGATACTTACATTCCGAAAGCCACTTCCATTCGAAAAGTTAAACGAAGAGGTTCAAAGAGGCAAAGCAATAAGCTAACATTAAAAAAATAAATTGCTTCTAAAATCATTGGGATACAAGCTTCGAGTTTAATAACAAACATACTAATATAGAGAAATCATTATGATAATGAATGAAGTATTAGCTGTTCGAGAAAAAAACCTACTCTGACGAAAGTATATCAAAAAAAGAGTATCATACCTATTCACCATACCAACAATCATTTAAGCCTAATGATCAAATCAGAATTATTTTTATGTACTCCCTCACGAGAGTTTTATCAATTTTCATGGTGTCATTAGTAAAGTTTTTTTTTTTTTTTTTTTTTTTTAAACCAGGACTTGTATGTACTCCTCACGAGAGTTTTATCAATTTTATGGTGTATAATTAAAGTTTTTTTTTTTTTTTTTTTTTTTTCAAAGTTCAATTTATTATTATTATAGTCAATAGGAATCGTTCAGTATCTTATGAACTTAACCTAATGTCTGGCTTAAAAAATAATATGGATAAATTGCCTTAAATAATATATACAAAGTACAAATGAAGGATTATGCTATCTTACGAGTAAGGAGGTCATGAGGATGTGTTCTCTTCAGTCGTCGGAGGGAAATGGGGTCGACGAGGTTATTTGCCAACGGATTCGGATGGGCGACAAGCCTGTCGGCGTATCGGCTGCTGTGGAAATTTATTTGGTCTCCCAATGGGACAACTTTTAGGTCCCTTTCAATTATTCGGTTGCTCACATACCAAGGTAGCCCAGATGCATGTCGTGCCGCTCGTGATTGTACTACTCTAAGCCTATTGAGCTGAGTCTTGGAGGCTGTTCCCCACACCTGGATGGCGTAGGTCAATGTTGGACGTAAAATTGTGTTTATTAGGAGAGCCTTGGTTGCCATATGCAGTTTGCTGGAGTGAAGGAGCCAGTCAAGCTTTTTAAGTTTCCAGGACGATTTAGCTCTAACTGCGTTGATATGGGCTTTCCAGGTCAGCGTCCGATCAAGGTGAACTCCAAGGTAGCAATATGATGAGACGCAGCTGATTATATTTCCGTCAAAAAATAGACCTAGGCAGGTTTGGGGTCGCAAGGTAAAAGTGACACAGGCCGATTTCGAGCAGTTAATCGCTATGTTCCATTTGGCAGTCCATCGCTCAAATGCATACAGCCATTCCTGAACCACATTGGAGGCAATTTGCAGGGATGAGTGGGACGCAAGCATGGCGGTGTCATCAGCGTAAGTGGCCAGGAGAAGCTGAGCTTCATCGGTGTTGGTGACAGGAGTTGGCATATCTGCAGTGTACAGGGTATACAGGAAGGGTCCAAGAACACTTCCTTGTGGAACCCCTGCATAAATGCGTTCCAAGCTAGACCGAGAGTCTCGTATTGCAACATCAAAGGTCCTGTTAGCAATAAAGGAGTTGAGGATGGCAAAGTGGGGTGCAGGGAGGAGATCCTTCATCTTATATAACAGTCTTTCGTGCCACACCTTATCAAATGCTTGCTTTACGTCCAAGAACACGCCAACTGTGTAAAGCTTGTGCTCAAAGCCATGCGTTGCCTGCTTTACGAGGCGATGGATTTGTTCGGGGCAACCATGGGACTTCCTAAAGCCAAATTGGTGTTGAGGAAGGTGTTCTATTACCTGCGGCAGTTCCATCAACCGGGTTAGCAAAATTCTCTCAAAAATCTTGGAGAAAGTTGGTAGTAGGCTAATCGGGCGGTATGAGTCAATCTGTGTTGGTGACTTTCCAGCTTTGGGGATCATTACAATACGCGCACGCTTCCATTGCCTGGGGAAATGACCTAGTCTTAACATAGCATTGAACATTTTTACAAGGGCAAGGACTCCTTTGCGTGGTAAAAGTTTTGCAGTACGGTTATCTATTCCATCGTAACCAGGGGTTTTTTTTGGTTGCAGTGCCTTTAGTTGCATCATAACTTCCTGCGGTGAGATATGTCTTATGGGGCGGGTCGGAGCAGTCGGAGTATCCAAGAAATTTGTGATGGCTTCACGAGTGGAGTCGTCCGTTAAATTGAAGGGCATGAAGGTGGAAGAGAGGTGCGAAGCAAAAGCGCTTGCTTTCTCATCATCCGTCTTAAGCCATAGGCCACTTCGATTCTGGACTGGTGATTGAAACAAAGGCTGTCTCTTGATGCCTCTCGTGAGTCTCCATATTGAGAAGCCATTATTATTATCAGGACCAGCACTCTCCAACAAGGTATCTAGATTTGCTCTACGGTTATTGGCTAGCAAACGGCGCAGTCTATTAGTAATACTTGAATATTGCTGCTTAATGCTAGGATCTCCTGTTGCGATGTATTGTCTTCTGAGGCGTCTTTTGTGGCTGAGCAGATCCCTAGCCTCCAAACTTAAAATGGGAGACCTCCTTATGGTCGTCAGACCAGCTTGGTGACGGGTTGGTGTAGCCTGCCTTGCAGCTTCAACGACAGTAGATGTGATGTAGTCGACATATGCTTCCAGCCTACTGCAGGTGTCAATGGGAATGTTGAGTTCTACAGTGCTCTCGATATGTTCTTTGAAGACCCGAATGTTTGCGTGCGATGACAGCATTTTTGTAACACCTTTAAATGAATGGGCGTCTTCATCTAGCTCGAAGAGCAAAGGCAGATGGTCAGATGATAACTCTGTCAGCACTTGCACCTTAATTTGTTGTTGTCTAAAGCCTTTGGAGATCCCAAAATCGATAGCACTTGGAGTGGCAGTTGGACGATAAGGGTAGCATGTGGCTTCTCCAGTTGCAACGATGTCGATTCCGTCTTCCGCCAGTGCAGAGTACAGTACCCTACCTCTGGTACACGCCCTGAAGTTTCCCCACCATCTGTGTTTTGCGTTCCAATCACCTGCTGCAAGGAACTTTGTGCCAAATTGTGTGATGAGCTGCCCAACAATAGCATCTGTCCATCTAAAAGTAGGAGGGCAGTATACTGAGGCAACATTAAAGTTACCTCTGCTTGAAGTCAGCTGAATAACTGCTGCCTGAACATGATTTTGCGACAGAGTGGTGAATGTTTGATGAAAGATAGTTGATCTAACAAGGATCGCCGCACCTCCATGTTGGCTGTCGTCCGGATGGTTGGCAGTATGTAGGGTAAAGCCATAGATCCTGAAGGTGGACCGGGAGGTGAAGTGAGTTTCTGACAAAAGGAGAATATCTATATCGTGAAGCTCGATAAAAGCGAGAATCTCATTGGTCTTCGAGGAGGCCCCATTGGAATTCCAAGCTGCTATCTTAAGAGGACCCATTGTTAACAGCAGAGGGTGAAGTGCGGGTCTGCAGAAGCAATTGCATTAACGTTTCCACTAACGACATCATTCTGTCAAGCCTGGAAAAAAGCTGCTCCAGTTTGGAATCCAGATTGGCACTTGCATTTGAAACAGTAGCGGCAGGCGGGTTTATTGGCTGCACAGAAGGCTGATTGCCTCTGACAATGGACGCAAAAGATGTCTTTCCAACGCTAAAGGTAGGTGGATTGGATTGATGAGTACTGTTTACGGGATTAGCAGAGGTGGGTTCGTTGGTCTTCAAAAGATGCTTACGAGCAGAAGCCGCTTGTAGGTACTTAATGCAACCTTTAAAATTAGCTGCATGGGGTTTGCCACAGTGATAGCAGCGTCTGGCATCATCTTGTTCGAGCCTACACTCCAGAGTGGGGTGGTTTTCTCCACATTCTCTGCAAATAAAATGCCGAGAACAGTAAGCCTTGGTGTGACCGTAGCCTTGACACCTATGACATTGTACAGGCTCAACTTGTTTACGGGGTTTCTCCCAAGTGACTCTATGCTTGCAGACAACAAGAATGTTCTTAACAAGCTTGTTATTTTCCGCTTTTTTGAGATCAATGAATCTCATATTAAGAGGGAGCGAGGTCGACTTATTGCGCGGAGTATATATTCGTACAACGCTATGGCCTTCATTTTGTAGACATGCGATGATGTCCTCCGATGAAACTCCGTGGTGGATGTTACGCATTACGATTCTGTAAGGCCGGTCCTCAGGAAGCTGATGATGATGGAACAAAGATCCTTTCTCCAGAAAATGCTGGGCCACCTGCCTATAGATATCTGGGGTGTTGCACTGAACAGCGCAATCTCCCGAATTCAGAGCCTTGATAGTGTAGGAATCACCTACAAGGGCGTCCAGCTCGGTGCGAAATGCTGTAAAGTTCACCACATTAGGAAACATCATTCTGGGCACCTTAGAGTGATGGCTTGGTTTCGTGGTGGAGGGGGCAGCTTGGTTAACACCAGCCAGCTGTTGATCGCGTCTCGCTTTCCTTGCAGCACGAATGAGGGCGGTCCTCGACGAACAAGGCTCATCATCGTCACTCGAAGATATAACGGCTACATCAAAGTCTTCCTCGTTACTTAGGGGTTGGAAACGATTTGTAGAGTTGATCAAAGGCTGATCAGCTGTTGCCTTCTTTGCCTTTTTTGGGAAAAGGGCTGAGCCTGCTCTCTTATTGGGGTCCCCTTTACCTGGTGTAAAAGAGACATCTTGCCATCCTGTGGAAGACTGGGGATTCGCTACTGAGCTGACGACAGCACTGCTGTATGTCGTGCTGGCAGAAGTAGAACATACATTGCCACACAGCGAGAAAGTGGAGATATACGGCGACGAGATGGTTGAACTGGTTGATGTAACTGTGAAGGTTGTACTGCAAATTGTATTTGTAATATTAGATGTAGAAGAGGTTAAGATTTTATTCGGCAAGTTCTTCAGCAATTGCTCACGAATCTCTCTTGGGCCGGCGCCAGCGATTTGCTTCATCGACGTAAAGTCCAAGGGTTTCCGCTGTGGACCATTATTTTCCATTTTTCGTAAAATAAATGCTAAGCGACCCGAGTTTTACAACACACAAAACTGACATATGCCTGTTGCCGGCACTTTCGAGCACTAGCCGTTGGGCAGCGGAGCCCCACTTTCGGAAAAACAAAACTATTTATATTCAATAACTTATGCAAAAATTAACACGTGCTTTACATTAAAAGCGACTTTCGGTGTCACTAATTGTAGTTTGTGCCACTATTGTGGGCTTGTCCATTCACAAAATGTAGATTAACAAAATTTTTAATTAAAAAAAAAAAAAATTTTCACTGAAAAAAAATCAGACGCGTGCTACCCGGGTGACTATTAGTAAAGTTAACGACGATAATTCAGTGGAAACTGCAAATGTTGTTACAAAACTACGAAACAATTGTATGGCATATTTTCTGGATGAAATACGTTATGAAATAAATGGTGTTGAGATTGATAGAACAAGATTTGTTGGTACTACTTCTACAATTAAGAACTATGTATCTTTGAATGAGCTGGAGAGTAAGAGACTTTACAATTCTGGATGGACTGGATCTGATAACATTACTTCTTCACAAAGTTATTTTGAATATTCTCTTCCACTAAAAAATGTACTTGGGTTTGCTGAAGATTTTAAGAAAGTTATATTAAACTGTAAACATGAACTAGTACTTTTGATATCTAAAAATATGAATGAAGTTTATGATAAAGACCACGCTGGTAATAATTTAAGACTGGAAATGTTGAGTATAACATGGAAAATTCCTCATGTAACCCCCAGTGATTCAGCTAAAATTAAATTGTATGATATAATAAAAAGCGGTGCTAATCTTCCATTAGCATTTCGTAGTTGGGATACCTATATTAACCCTAAACTTAGTCAGGGTACACATCAAATTTGGAATGTTAAACTAGCTGCTAATCGTGAACGACCTCGATTCGCATTAATTGCGTTTAAAGAAGGAAATAAGTTTATCATAAACAATTTAGCCAATCTAAAAGTCTATCTAAATTCTGAAACATATCCATATGATGATTTAAAATTAGATTTTAACAAGAATCGTTTTGCACTCCTCTATGAAATGTATTCAAAGTTTCAAAATAGTTACTATAACCGAAACGAAACTCCATTGCTTTCCCCAATCGATTTTCTAAATAATGCTCCGATTGTTGTTGTAGATTTATCATATCAAAATGAAATGGTAAAATCTGGTCCCATTGATGTTAGGATATCAGCAGAGCTTAGTGCTACATCTACTGAAAGTGCACAGCTATATTGCATACTCTTACACGATCGGTTAGTTGAATACAACCCGTTGAATGGATTAGTTCACCGCATTGTTTAACAGATATTAACGAGAACAATCAGCAATAACAACAACAACAACATGTGTGAAGAAGAAATTGTATCGATTGATATTCAAGGGTTCTACGGAAACAATAAACAATTTATTTTAAAAGAAATTGGAGTGGTTTTTAGTAACACAAACGTTAACACACTCAATTCTCATTTCATTATACATTCCCCATATGATTTTACTAAATTAAATAAGCACTTGAGAAAAACTGCTGCTTGGATGACAAAGACCTATCATAAAATTTGGTGGAATGACGGTTTGAATTATTATAGAGAAGCACAACAACATATAAGAAAAATAACTAGTGGAAAACGAGTAATTTGTAAAGGATATGAAAAAAAACGTTTTCTAAAAAAACTTTCTAAAAAACTATGATATAACAGATATTTATGAACTTGGTTCTCCTTCATTAAAAGAAATGAGTGGTAACCAGTTCCCATTTTGTTCACTACATTGTACGGAAGGGGTATGTGCATTGAATAATGCTCATAAAATTTTAGACTACTTTGAGAGTTGCGATAGAGAACATCTTTAAAAAAATGAAGAAAAACAATAACAATAATTTTACAAATTTAATAAATAAAATTAATATTTTAATATCAGACTTTGGAAATATATTAACTGAAGCGGATCTACAATTTCTTATCAAGTCAAGGAACATGTTCATGAAAGTTGGAAATTTCAATATTATAAAAACACAATTTGGAGAACATTTTGAATTCTGTAAATCTTGTTATGATAATACAGAAACATGTGCTTGCTTTCACTTTGTTATTCAACAACGTGATGTTAAAAAACTTATTACATCATATAAACTACATGTCTAAAATTCTTATATATAAGCTACCTTTTTCAAATTTAAACATTAAATAAAGAAAAAGAAACATAAGAAAAACTAGTTTATTTATTTATTATGGTGGTTGTAGCATACAACGAATCGAAATTCCTTGTAGTACTGTTGAGCGGATGTTAGGGTATTGTTGGGTCGCTAGCACGCGCTTGCATCCGGCTCAGATGTGTCGGCAATGGGGGGGTTCAAACGAAAACCGCAACAACTGTGCTCAAAACAATAAAAAGACAAATAAAAAGAATTCGCGTGCTATATCGCCAGACAACTAAGTACGATCATAATAACAAAAAGGGGAAAAACAAGAGGCAGGTCAGTCGGTCACACAAGACAATAAGTATAGCAGCCTTTTTAGCTTTTTTTATGTTCAAAGTTCAATTTATTATTATTATAGTCAATAGGAATCGTTCAGTATCTTATGAACTTAACCTAATGTCTGGCTTAAAAAATAATATGGATAAATTGCCTTAAATAATATATACAAAGTACAAATGAAGGATTATGCTATCTTACGAGTAAGGAGGTCATGAGGATGTGTTCTCTTCAGTCGTCGGAGGGAAATGGGGTCGACGAGGTTATTTGCCAACGGATTCGGATGGGCGACAAGCCTGTCGGCGTATCGGCTGCTGTGGAAATTTATTTGGTCTCCCAATGGGACAACTTTTAGGTCCCTTTCAATTATTCGGTTGCTCACATACCAAGGTAGCCCAGATGCATGTCGTGCCGCTCGTGATTGTACTACTCTAAGCCTATTGAGCTGAGTCTTGGAGGCTGTTCCCCACACCTGGATGGCGTAGGTCAATGTTGGACGTAAAATTGTGTTTATCAGAAGAGCCTTGGTTGCCATATGCAGTTTAGCCTTTTTAGCTCACTCCAATATTTGGAACGGCCATATCCCCACCCTTCCATGATCGCCAAGTGCAACAGTATAATCGGCGATCCCTTGTGGCTACCTAACGTTTAATACGCCTCATCACTTCCGTCGCCCATGACTCCCGGAAACAAATTAGATTTAGTTAGAATGCATTATAATGTTTATTTATTAATACTAAAACTCCTATTTAAACTATAATTCATGTTTATGTTCTTTCTTTTATTTAACTATCCTAGTTGACTATGTATTATTTATTCTTTAATTAAGATCTTGGCTAACAATATTCATTATTGATTTCCTTACTTTTTATATTCAGAAATAGTTTTACTTTTAATGAGGAATCTAAAGGAAGTGCAATAACATTTCTTGCATAAACCACTTTGCTTACTACACGGTATAGGTAAATAGAAATGCAAGTGGCTGCAATTAATAATAATGGGTAAATTAAATTATATAAAGGGTTTCGAAACACTCATTATTTCTTTTTAATTTTACGTTAAGTGATATTTAAAAATTCAATCAAAAATTACCATAATTAAGGTATGTATATATGAGATAGTCACTCACGATTTTTTTTTGTATCCCACGACGAAAGATCTTTCGTTTTGGTAGATGGTGTGTTTGATGTTTTTATGTGTGTATTGAGTTGTGTTTTTAAATTCACTTAATAAAAAAATTAAAGTGTGTAAGGATCGGTGTGGCAATTATGCATTTTTATATTATTTTTAAAAATTGATTAAGTCATCAAAAGGGTGTACTTAATTAATGGAAAGACCAAAATTATAAATTTGGCACACCACGAGCATTTCTTTTAACTATGACCTTTTCTAACCAGCCTAAAAGTAAACTTTAACAAAAATAGATTTTAACAAAATTATAGCATTGCGCGCGCCTTTTCATTCCAATATTTTTATGTAAATTAATTAATTACGGTCTGGGTTTTATCTTTGTTTATTTAATCAACTTGGATTAAATTCTTCTCACTTGAAGTATTTTCTTCATTTTATATTTTTTTTTTTTCACGGAACACGTGTCTTTTTGAACTGGTCATTTTTTCTTGGTTAAATTTGCACTAGATTTTAATTCATTTTGGAGTTTGCCCTTGGCGTTAAATTTTGGGAGTATTTGCACTTGTTTTCATTTATTTATAGGTCTCCAGTATAGGTGATCCCTCCCATATAGCTTTGAGCACCCTGGGGAAAAAGTCGGGCTCCGCTGGACGCCTAAGTGCAGGTGCACCCAAAGTTGAAACTTATGGCCCAAGTTAAATATACCATATTTTAACTAGGTATATATAAGGAGCCAGAATCTAAAGATTAATTATAATTAGATTCTGCAGAAACACTTTTCTCGCCATGACAGAAAATATTTACCTGGTCTGGCACCAAAGTTGGGGGTCTAGTCACGCTGGTACTAATTTTTCTAATCAAGAAAAATATTCCGCATCCTACAAATTTATTTAAATTCACTTGTTAGAATTTATATATTTAATTAGGTAGAAGCGTACTTACTGTTTATTAATTTATAAAGAAAATTTTTACAGCAGCATGTGCCGAAAAATATATTTTTTTTCTCCACGCTTGAAGTATTTTTTTTTTCAGCGAGAGCGCACGTCCGACGTCTTGGTCTGATCAAAGAAGAAGAGATCAAAGACAGTCACCGTGATCGATATGTCGATTGGCCTTGACCTAGTTACCGATGCAAGTCGATTGCAGATAATTGCATTCACTTGGCGGAACTAGTGGCTATGTCACCAACAGATGGCACTAATAGCCGATCGTAACCTAGGTCATCTGCCCGATCATAGATGGCGCTCTTGGACATAAAATATTTTTCATTGCCTACTTTTAGGTCGAATTTATCCGTTACGTTATATCGAACTTTTAAACAGAAAATAGACCAGTGACAAGCGCCACTACAAATCCCCCCGACTAAAATCAGACTTGGTGGGGACATCAAGGATGATACACGCTGGAAACTGGTGATTTATTGTTTGAGGTCCTTTGCATGGTATTTACCTACAAAATTGCCCTGCATATCCTCAACCTCATAATAGGCGGACCCTAGTTTCTTTTTAATACGAGCCTTTATAAAGGAAGGAGCTAGCTTCGCACAAAAACCTTTGGCAAAGTTGCTCTGTTGAAAATTTCTGCGGAAAAT
Source organism: Zaprionus capensis (assembly GCA_018903675.1). NCBI lineage: Eukaryota > Metazoa > Arthropoda > Insecta > Diptera > Drosophilidae > Zaprionus > Zaprionus capensis. Next base: position 161,647 of record JAEIFN010000411.1, read on the forward strand.
TTCCTGTCCTTCTTTAAAGGAAACCTCGCGACTGCGCATGTTATACGTCGCTTCATTGCGCGTATGCTGTTTTTGCATGCTACGTGCAGCTTGATCTCGCATTAAATCTATAGAATCGTCTTTATCGAACGAAACTGATCGATCTTCGAGCAGATTTAATCGTCTCAATAGCTCATAGTTTCTACCATTCGTCATCATATGTTGCCCAAACACTAACCGATACGGCGTGTTATTCACAGCTGTGTGAAAACTCGATCGTAAGGAGCAGCATATACTGCTAAGATTTTCATCCCAGTTGCTTTGATTTGGGTTTACGTACGCTTTTATAGCAGCAATCACTGACCTATTGACTCGCTCTGAGGCGTTTCCCTGAGGAGCATAGGATGCCGTATACGCATGTTGCACGTGATACTTCTGCAACAAATTGTTGAAAGCATGTGATTTGAATTGAACCCCATTATCAGATACAAGAGTTTCTGGGACTCCAAAGCAATGGAACAATTCTTCTTCGACGAATGGTAAAATAGCATCAACCGAAAACTTTTTTACCGGTTTTAGGAAGGGAAATTTGGTAAAATGGTCAAGCACTATAAATATACCTATATTTCCGGACTTGGAACGCGGATATGGGCCTAAGTAGTCGACATACAATCGCTGGAAGAACCTTTGGCTTCCTGTTGGCCTAGCTAGTGATGGCCTTAGAGTAATATTAGGATGTTTAGTGCTTTTGCAGATATCGCACTCGTTCACATACCTCTTCACGTCTGCTACGAGATTCGGCCAGAAATAATACCGTCGAAATCGTTCGAGAGTTTTATTAATACCACCATGGGCAGCTAATACGTCGTTATGGGCCATTTGTAGTATTTCCGGAACTAATTCCTTCGGAATCCACAGCTTCCAAATGACATCGTCAGCTATCTGATCCTCCGGCGCATGTTCAGCACGCCGATAAACAAAACCATCGATAATTTTAACGTTGGATGTGGTAAATGCCTTTTTCTCTACCTCTTCTTTAAGAGTTTGATAATTTTCCGATTGGAAATGCGGCGATTTTAAATCTACGCACAAACCATTGTCAATTGCTGACAAGTCTTCCGTAAAAACGCGTGACAGAGCATCAGGAACAATATTCTTGTTTCCTTTTCGATGCTGAATGTCAAAGTCATAGCCTTGCAATTTCAGTGCCCATCTTGCTAATCGGCTACTGAGATCATTTTGGGACATTAGCCATTTCAAAGACGCGTGATCGGTGATAACTGTGAACGCATGTCCTTCGACGTAAGCGCGGAATTTTTTTATGCAAAGAATAGCGGCTAAGCATTCTTTCTCTGTCACAGAATAATTGCGCTGACACGGATTAAGTTTTTTGGACATGAACGCGATGGGAACCTCTTCACCATTGTCTGATAGCTGCATCAACACACCGCCAACACCTGTATGGCTAGCATCACAATGTATGAAAAAGGGTCGAGTAAAATCAGGGGTGTGTAACACAGGGGCTGTGCTCATTTGAATTTTTAAGGCTTTGAACGCGTCGTTGGCTGCATCTGACCAATGAAAACGCTGTTTTCCTTTTAGAGCATCAGTTAAGGGACTAGCAATTGTAGCATAATTACGAATAAATTTCTGGTACCATCCCGTCATACCAAGAAATCTGCGTAATTGCTTAACAGAACGTGGCGGTGGATACTCATTAATTGCAGATATTTTATCTGGATCCATCGCTATGGTTCCGTTGCCAATAATGTGTCCTAAATAGCTCACTTCCCGCATGCAGAATTTACTTTTCTGAACATTTATTGTCAGACCAGCGTTCTCTAAACACGATGCTATGTTCGTAAGAACCGCAATATGACGTTCGAAGGTGTCTGAAACAATCAGAAGATCATCGAGGTATATGTATACTTCATGTTTCAAGCAGGCAGGAATTACTCGATCCATTAATTTCGACATGGTCGATGGAGCGTTAGTGAGACCAAAAGGCATAACTGTGAACTGGTATAGTGGTCTACCAGGCACTGAAAAAGCCGTTTTCTCCCTTGCAGAAGTCTCCAGTGGGATTTGCCAATAGGCATCTTTCAAGTCAAGACTCGTTATAAATTCTGCTTTTGGGAGTCGACTAAGCAAACCTTCAATAATAGGCATCGGATAGGCATCCTTGCGCGTAACTTGATTTAATTTTCGACTGTCAAGGCACAGACGAACTTTACCAGGTTTTCGGACTAAAACAACTGGTGAAGACCAGGCGCTGTTCGATTCCTCTATTACTCCTAACGTAATCATCCGGTCTAGCTCCTCAAACATCATTTGCTCGACAGCAGGTGATACTGGATAGTGTCGTTGTTTTATTGGCGCGGCATCGCCAACATCGATGGAATGGGATAACAAGGAGGTTTTTCCCAATCCTTTCTCAACGAATGAAGGGAACTGCTTAATGGTGCTATCTAACTGTGTCTGTTGCGTGTCTGTTAACGAACAAAACACATTGTTGTCAATAGCTGCCAGATGTTCAGTCCGCTTAGTTTCACCAATACCAACAGGCAGTAATTGAAACTCTATCCAAAAATCGATCCCCAGATACAGCGATTGTTTGAGCGAAGGAACAATATAGACTGTCAAATCCTTGCGTTTGCCATTGTACTCTATTGCAGTGCGAAGTTTTCCGATGATTTCTTGACCTTTCCCATCTGCAGTTTGTACATTGCAATTTAAGGGTCTATATTCTATTTCGTCCTGCAGAATATCTGCCGCTAAACTTCCACCTATGCAACTGATTGATGCACCAGTATCCATTAGGCCAGATATTGATCGACCTAGCATAGAAACTGTGGCATACGGCCGCATATCGGGTGACATAATACCAGATACTGACTGAGTATTTTCCCTATTAGGTTTGTAGTAGAAGATATTTAAGCGCTGAGACGAACGAGATAGCGATTTTGATGATTCGCATTCGTTAGAAGAAGAAATTAAATCATTAGGAGGAAAGTCAGGTAGATTTGTCATGTCAGGTGAAACTTGAGTGGAGCAACTATAAGTTACTCGGTGCTGGTGGCTCTCGAAACCATCTGTTTGCGTGCCCCTTTCCAAGGTGCACGAACTTGGCAGTTTTTTGACGCGTTGCACTGCACACACGATGGCTTATAGGTGTCAGCTTTGCCACAACCGTAGCAAAATACTCGGCGTTCCGATATGCAGTCTTGATAGCGATGACCTGCTTTACCGCAATTCCAACAGGACACGTTGACTGCGGCCAATTCTGGGTCTTCTTCATCCGAATCAACTTCTGTTGACACCTCAACCTCATGCACTAGACGACGGGGTGCTGGTTGGGGCTTTCGTACCACGGGCCTGAGTGTTTGGAAGAATGATTCCCTGGTGCGGATAATACGTCGAAGCTGGGCCATAGAATTTATCTCCTGATATAACAGCTCGTGCTGTATTTCAGGCAAGAGATTGGAGCGTATCGACTCCAATAGTGAAGCTTCGGCTAACGGCACAGATAATTTATCAGATAACAACACAACGCTTTCATAAAATTCGTCAAAGGATTCGCCTTCTCTTTGCTTCCTTCGATGAATTTCAGCGCGAATGCTCACGTCGGTTCGTTCTTCTCTGAACTGAGTACGCATAGCATCACAAAGGCCGTTCCACGTGACAGTATGCACACTTTTGTGATACCGCCAATACCAGTCGCTTGCACTGCCTTCCAACAAAGTACTTATGTTGCTGGTTAGGATGGCAAAGTTACTCTCCAAAGACTGGTGTGTTAAGGCTTCTACACGATATAGAAAATCCTCCACACCCATACCAGATCGGCCTGAGAATTTAATCTTCCAATTCCCCATAATTTGGCTGACTCTATCCAGTCGAATTACTGAGTCTGTAGGCGAGCATCTTGGTTGAGTTGCAGGACTTCTGGGGACTTGCGAAGGCATATTATGCGCTGACATATTTAATAATGGAGGCGTAGCTGGGGGTGCAACCCGAAGATTGGTAGAAAAGGCTGTTATCATGCCTTGGATGCTTTGCTGAAGGGCTAACATCATTTCAGTTTGTCTAACAGCAGAAGCATTAATGGCATCGACTATCGTCTGCTGTGACCCACTAGATGGAGCATCAGCTCGAACATTGGCTTCTGAAGCCAGGTTTGCGCTTTCGGCGCTTGCTTCGTCAAGCCTTTGATTGCGGGTACGCGGCATTGTAGCTTCCGGCAGACTTTGCGTTGACTGGCTTAAGTCTGTATTAACCGTTAGGTTCAATAAGGAAGACTGCAATATTGATCGACAAACTGGACACCGCTCGCGATTGGAGACTTTTGTATTAAAACAAACCCAATGAAAGGTGTGGTTGCAGCTTGTCGATAGTAATTGGGCGGTATGTTCTATTTCTTTTAAGCAAATATAACACGTCACCTCAACAACTATGTTTTCTGAGCTTCGACTCATAAACATAATAAAAAAATTAACTCAAAATTGTATCTTACTGTTAGTTTTAAAAACTACAAACGAAATGATTTCAATGCAAAAACTGGAGCATTTGATATTTAATATCAGAAATATTAGTATTATCAGTAAGCGGGCAAACCATAAGGTAAATAAATAATTTATTTCGACCTTTAGTAAGAATCCATCTACTTACTATACTGCTCACTCGATTGCATACAAACGATAGATAGGGGGAAATAGAAGGAAAAAGGAAGGATTCAGGAATCACAAAGGGAATCTGAATAGCCATGGAAGCGATATAAAATCCTCGAACAGAATCACTTATCCAAAATAACTATTCAGACAACTTCATTGATATAAATTCGGATTAGTGGTTAGTCATAGCCATATACTCTTTGCAGAACTAACTCCAACTAACCGTTATTTACTCTATGCGGTTACAGACCATTAAAACTTGATAATATTATGAATGGTGGAGAGCCATAGGTATATTCTCTTTACCAGGACAATATCCAACCAATCAAAAATGTATCACGCCTAGTCTGTGTGTTATTCAACAGGGTGTTTCAACCGTATCTATTGTGAAAACAAATCCACCGT